>JAXIVJ010013602.1:2500-22500 GCA_036785665.1 Chirona hameri
GAGCAGATCGCGGTATTCGAGACTGGTGAGTCTGTCCGTGCCTCTGGCTCTGGCGGCTAGCCAAACAAGAAATTTATGCTGTACCCTTTCCAATCGCTTATAATGGGTTTTAGCTGCACCGGACCAGACAACACTCGCATATTCTAAGATTGACCCTGACATTGTGTAGTATGCCACAAGCCAGCGCTTTTCGGTTATAAATTTTTGCCTGGGAAGGCCGGTCTTAAATGATCGAATTAGGAGACCTAAGGCCCGGTTTCCTTTGGTCACCATACTGTATATATGTGCCGAAAATGTGAGCTTGGAATCCAATATGACTCCCAAGTCACAAACTTCCGTCACATGCTGCAGGGGAGAACTGTTGATACAGTAGGTGTGAAGGACGGGTGTTTGTTTGAGAAGTGATCGTGAACGCAACCACACTTCTGAGGGTTGAGAGTGAGTTGCCAGTCGGCAGAACCATTTACAGAGATTGGTAAGATCGCCTTGAAGAGGCTCACAGTCGGCAGTAGAGATTTGCCGGTAGATTTTGATGTCGTCCGCATACATGATGCATTGTACGACACCACAACCGTCGCTAAACCGGTTGTGGCGATGCAATAGAACGCTATAATAATAACTAAGCTAATTTGCATTTCAAAGCAGGTGTTTGCTTTCAAGTCTGCGGCATTCGTGGAAGGGCTGCAAGCTGCAGGGCTTGTGATCTGTGGTTGTTACATCGCTAACAAGACAACGCTGTCAGGGTGCTAATGTAGAGTGTCGACTGCTGATATCTTTGATGACAGCTGTTGTGGCTCGACGATGAATCGGCACACTGGTCAAACGGCAGAGTCCCACCGTCCGGCGGCAAACAATGACGCATCTGTTCCTTCAAACGGCAGAGTCCACCGTCCGGCGGCAAACAATGACGCAACTGTTCCTTCCATGTGTGGGTTAGACGAGGAAACATCAGCTAAATCTGATTGAGTTGTATAATGCATAAGGTGGCCTTAGGCCACTTCCGTTGAGAATCGCTGGGGCGCGACTGTTAGCCGGCAAAATTTACGGTGATTTGATAACTTGCATAACCACATTTTGCATAATTCCCACAGGAGAACAAACTCCATGTGCACCGAGCTAGGCCACTAAATTCTCAGAATCACCGGAACTACACGACCAATCGAGCCATATTTAGTACTGACCCGCATGTTTTGCCGGCAGACTGAGGGAATTCTCACTGGCAAACTGTGTGTGATAACTGTAATTGCACTGAATCAAACAATGCGACGAGCCGATACGGGCCGGCGTCCGGCTCCGTTCGATCCATCTACTTTTGGTATCATTGATTACAAGTATAATTAATTTATATTTCAGTGATGGCGTTATCAAAATAGAACGTTCAATAGCAGGCAGATAGGAGTAGGCTCGATACACCCGGTGAGGAAACACAGTTCGGGTTCGAATAGCCTAGTGTATTACAAAGTCATTTTTCACCTGATTTAGGCAGCCTCAAATTAATCATAAATCGGACAACATACCTTACGAAATGTGCTTATTTTTCATATTGCGCTAACCTGAGTTCACCAACATCCTTAACTATGTTGTGTGTGATTACTGCGTATGCTTGTGATTACTGCGCATGCTTACGTCAGACCAGGCCAAGTCAGGTCAGGTCAGAACAGGGAGGTCAAGTCATGTCAGGTCAGGTCAGGTCAGGTCAGGTCAGGTCAGGTCAGGTCAGGTCAGGTCAGGTCAGGTCATATCCAGTGAGGGTTTATCGTACCGGGTTGAACTCGTTGCGCGCTGCTGCCGCCTTGTGCAGGTTCTTCAGTCGGGCCACGTTACCGTAGAAATCCAGAAACGTCTGCTTCTGCTCCGGACTCAGGTACTCTGCCGACAGACAGCATAGAGTCAGGCTGGGCAGGCAGGAAGGCGGTGCAGGTACAACTATTGTGTGTGAATGATGCTATAATCAGCCGATAAGGGAATACTCATTAAGTTATTTGATATTGCATTGAATTAAACGATTTTCTCAGTCTCAAATCGAGCATGGGCAATCAAAAAACGCCACGAAGCAAAAACGGGACACAGTTGAGCATCTCTTGCGTTTCCAAGCCACATTAGGAGCAAATCCAGCCCTATGATAATTCACAAGAAAATGTATTTGTCAGCAGATGTAGTGCGACATATATTAATATGCATTAAAAAATATATAACATATTTATTGTTAGAGAGCATACCATTTCACGGATCGGTACAACATACGTTAAAGGGAAATAATGACCTTTTCCCACAAAAATGGAGATAGCACTTGAAATCGCCAGACGAGACCAAAATATATTGTAAATTCATCACATTTTGCATGAAAACTTTCCCACTGAAAGATGTTTCAAGTTATAGTTGATAAGCGTTCCACACTTTTAACGATCGGTACTTGCAAGTACTTTTGGTCCTCATCAAACTGCGGGCTTTTCCCGTATTGCTTTTTGACGCAATGGAGTGGAAAATATATTGTGCGTTTTCCTTGTTGTGAGTATATGCCCGGCGATCTTCTAAAACTAACAGCGATTGGAAAAAGTGGCAATAAAATCGGAAGCTCATCGATGCACATCAACGGCGGCATAGTTAGTGGTAGCGACCCTCAATTTTTGAAAATCTATTCATGTTTTCAACATTAGGAGTTTTGTATAATTTGTCTGTGGCTCTATATAACACTATGCTTTATATTATCATGAAAAATAATAATTTTTCCCAAAAAAACTAACAAACAATTACACAAAACTGGCAATTAAATCGGAAGCTCATCGGTGCACATCGAAGGCGACCTATTTAGCGTCGGCGATTTGTTTACAAAGTCATTGTCATGCTTCTCGGCGCACTTAACCATTGTGGCGAGTTGTTCCTGATAAGTATACCCAAGTCCCGTAGCAGGCTTTCTTAATGACGTCACTGGTGCCATTCTTGTGTAGCATTGCAAAATATATCTGATTTTGAGTTGATAGCTAATTAAAGACTTATTCAAATTATTGTTTTTAAGTTTCAATTTTCTTGTTAATAATTATTAAAGGTATTTTATCACTGTATTTCATAGTAGTTGACAGTTCAGAAACTTATGACGTAATAATATTGTATCCAATATGCATCTCCCTCGCCTTTTGCTATTGTGGCGCAGTGCCGAGTGCTTTGCGAATACTTGCTTGCCTGGGGTTCAAATCATTCCGCCCTTATTTCATTCGAGTTGGTATAGTTTGCATGTTGTTGTTATTCATGACTTATACTGATAGTCAGTCATGCATCACGGATGCTTCATGGATTGCTTCACGGATCAGTTTGATCGGAAACGTCACAGAGCTTCCAAAAATGCCGCACTCGATGTAAACAATGGTAGGGAAGGACGAATTTGTCAATGACCTTCATGAAGTACACAAGGTACTTGTTTTGTATTTTTTCCAAACTTACAACTTTGAATTTGGGAATAATTTTATTTAATTCTTAAATTTAAATAAAATAATTTTAAAACCATAACGGTAGCCTAAGAAATTGTTGCTAACAAAATCAAAAGGTCATTATTTCCCTTTAAACAAAAACAGTACAGCGATCATATACAGCAGGCGTCAGGCGATCATAGGCGATCTCCGCCCGCGCCGCCTCGCGTTTTTCAGCGGCTCCCGTTCGCGAAGCGGCGCCCCCTCGCCACCGGCCGGGCGTGCGAGCCGTCGGCCAGCGGGGCCGGCGTCCCGCTCGCCCGGCCAGCCGGCCGACCGGAACGGTCTCGGGTTAGATCGGGTGGGGAAAGGGCGGGGTCTATCCTATTCTTTACATCCTTTTCACATTTCCATTTCCATTTGCATCCACAAACAGGCAGGTCTGTATGCATGACAATCGACCACTCCTATTTCGGAACTACTTTCATCCCCGGAACCGGCTCGAACAAGCCACCCGCCACCTCACTTCAGATACTCAAAGTAACATCAGCTGATAGAAAAGGCTCCCACTTGTTACCGAGTTTCTGCAATGTCTCATTTTTAAAGGCGATCTCTTTTTTCAACTTCGAAGATTTTGCCGAGGAATTCATAGAATCCTGCATATGTTATCCTCCCCTCTCTGCGTCTGTGATTCGCAATCAATTGTTTTCCAGCTGATATGACGACAAATGGGACGTCTATTTTTCAACAGTTTTGCGTCGCCCTTTTTGGGGATGAGGACCAAGATCCCTCGCCGCTGAGTAATACAAAACCTGCCTAGTTGCCATGATTCGTTTATGTAGTCAACTATAAACTGGCCCATTTAATTCCAGAATAACAAGTATAATTCTTTTGAAAATCCTGACACCGAGGGTGCCTTATTATTCATATATTAACCCGCGCACTGCAGGGGGGTTGATTTCCGCCCCACCCCCCCCTCAGGTTTTTCGAAGATAGCGAAAAAACGGCGGCGCGCAGCGCCGCCGGGTTTTGATACACCTGTTAGGACATCAATTGCGCACACTTTGAGAGAAAAAAATATGATCGGGTCATCTCAGGTCAGGTCACCAGACCAGGTCAAGTGACCCCACCACCAAAAATGTTTGCAGTTGTGCCAAAGCCAGAGTTTTTCACCGATCAGGTTGAAACTTACAGGATGTCATGAGGGCATCAGTACTTACAATTCGTATAACTCGGAATTTTGATATCGGTGACCAAGGTCAGGTCAATTTCGTAACCTCCCCATAATAAGTCAATGGGGAAATATAAAAATGCTTCCTATTTCAAGGATATGCATGGTACTAGTCCAATTACTTCTGGATCATGTTATTATAGGATGTTCTTGATGATCCAAGTGTAAGTTTTGTTCAGTGAACCCTATTGGGTCATTTGAGGTCATGCGAGGTCACCATCACTTTTGTGTCAATAACTCTCGACATAATGAAGATAGAGAAGTAAAACAGACATCAATGTGTTTGTCTCGTCGAGACACGTCTTCCCAAATGCAACATGCCCTACTTGGGTCACCACTTGACCTTGACCTTAGGTCAAATTGTTAAGTTGACTTAACAAGGTCACCATATATATCATTCAAAGCGCCTTGAACACAATGGCAATGGCGTAAACAGTGTTCCGTTATCTTTATTAAGTAAAAAGTTAATAGCAAAAAACGATTTAACAAAAAAAACTGCATTTTTTTCCTTTTTGACCTCTGGAGCCTCAAATATTGACCTGAGATCAAATCTGAGGACACCTAAGCGATTACAAATTTCACTGGCTGGCGTTTGCTTTTTTCCGTTTGTTTCTAACTATCATCGTTTCTGAGATATATGGGAATTTCTGGAGCGAAGTCCTAAAACAGGAAAAAAACTGGAAAATTTGACCTTTGATGACCTCTGGTGACCTCAATTTTGACCTGACTTAAAAAACATTGAAATACTTTCGATAGAACATGTATGAAGCTATCACATGCCTTTTTCCGCTTCTCGCTACGTTGCGTAGTTTTCGAGATCTCAGGGGGGGGGGGGGCGGAAATCAACCCCCTGCAGTTCGTGTTCGGCGCAAATCCCCTGCAGTGCGCGGGTTAATATACATATTATATTTTATATATATATATATATATATATATATATATATATATATATATATATATATATATATATATATATATATATATATATATATATATATATATATTAATATGCATGCCAAAGAACAGACTGGTTATCGATTCGACTCTGATTGAATCGATTGGAAACGTTCAATCAAAATCCATTGAATCAAAGAAGAATCGATTCACCACCGGATTTGTGAATTCATGAATCATGATTGAATCAAAACCCGCATAGAAACAAGGCTCATTGAATAAAAAAGACTGTGCAATGCTATTTCAATGGTGAGTCAAACGTCGTTTGATCAACACAAAACAAATGATTCTTTGAATTGGAAAGAATCATTTGTCAAAATCGTTATCCATGAATCAAGCGGTGACTGAATCATTCATATTCCAAAATGAATCGTGATTGAATCCTTTAAAAAAAGGCGCATCAATAACCAGTCTGCCAAAGAAACCGATTCAGTCTGAAGATCGACAAAATCACTGGCACGAGCGCCACCTAGCACAGGTCAGTGCGGTCAGCAGCGCCAGGCACGGAAAACGCCACCTAGCACAGGTCAGTGCGGTCAGCAGCGCCAGGCACGGAAAACGCCACCTAGCACAGGTCAGTGCGGTCAGCAGCGCCAGGCACGGAAAACGCCACCTAGCACAGGTCAGTGCGGTCAGCAGCGCCAGGCACGGAAAACGCCACCTAGCACAGGTCAGTGCGGTCAGCAGCGCCAGGCACGGAAAACGCCACCTAGCACAGGTCAGTGCGGTCAGCAGCGCCAGGCACGGAAAACGCAAACAAAGACGATAAAGTAATCGGCACAGTGATGCCTCCATTGCGTTATCCCCCCCCCCCCCCCCCCTCCTGAGTGATGCCTCCATTGCTTACCGCTGAGTCCGCAGCTGAGTTTTCCCAGCAGGCGGGCGATGACGGGCAGGGAGGAGTCGCGCGCCTCGTAGCTCGACTCGCACACCTTCATCGACAGAGGAATGATGGTCTGTATGCAGGTCTCTGTGATGATGGAGACGGCGGTCAGTGGGGGTTCCAGCAGGCAGTCAGTGGTTTGGACTGAGACAGGGTAATTAAGGTCAGTGGGTTGTTCCAGCGGGCGGTCAGTGGTTTGGACTGAGACAGGGTAATTAAGGTCAGTGGGTTGTTCCAGCAGGCAGTCAGTGGTTTGGACTGAGACAGAGTAATTAAGTTCAGTGGGTTGTTCCAGCGGGCAGTCAGTGGTTTGGACTGAGACAGGGTAATTAAGGTCAGTGGGTTGTTCCAGCAGGCAGTCAGTGGTTTGGACTGAGACAGGGTAATTAAGGTCAGTGGGTTGTTCCAGCAGGCAGTCAGTGGTGTGGACTGAGACAGGGTAATTAAGGTCAGTGGGTTGTTCCAGCAGGCAGTCAGTGGTTTGGACTGAGACAGGGTAATTAAGGTCAGTGGGTTGTTCCAGCAGGCAGTCAGTGGTTTGGACTGAGACAGGGTAATTAAGGTCAGTGGGTTGTTCCAGCAGGCAGTCAGTGGTTTGGACTGAGACAGGGTAATTAAGGTCAGTGGGTTGTTCCAGCAGGCAGTCAGTGGTTTGGACTGAGACAGGGTAATTAAGGTCAGTGGGTTGTTCCAGCAGACAGTCAGTGGTTTGGACTGAGACAGGGTAATTGAGGTCAGTGGGTTGTTCCAGCAGGCAGTCAGTGGTTTGGACTGAGACAGGGTAATTAAGGTCAGTGGGTTGTTCCAGTGGGCAGTCAGTGGTTTGGACTGAGACAGGGTAATTAAGGTCAGTGGGTTGTTCCAGCGGCCAGTCAGTGGTTTGGACTGAGACAGGGTAATTAAGGTCAGTGGGTTGTTCCAGCGGACAGTCAGTGGTTTGGACTGAGACAGGGTAATTAAGGTCAGTGGGACCAGGCCAGAGACTGACACCACTGACGTCAGTAGAGCAGCTAGTCACGAGGAAAAAGGCAGTATTTGCAGCTGTTGATACACAAATTTAAGCAAGTCCTTGTACTAAGCACGAAATATCGCCACACAAGTGATCTCATTTGCCTGCCCTGCCACACAAAAACGATTATAATCCGGTGTCAGTGATTTGGGCAGCCGTGTTGTGTATTGCAATACCTCCCCCGATCCGCCAGCCCTGCGCCTCCTCTCCCTCACCGGCGTCCAGAATGTCCAGCATGTCGACCAGGGTGCGGAAGGCGGCCAGTCTGACCGCCACCTCCTCGTCGCTGGCCAGCTCCACTAGCTCCGGTATGATGGCAGCGCGCGTCTCCTGAAGTTCAGGTGCCACACCAGTCAACAGATGGCGCACCGTACCGCACGTTGCGCCACATAGGCTAACATGGGTACAGGTGAAACTCAAAGAGCGTATGTTGCCAAATGCCTTAATTATTATACACCTTAGTTGCAATGATCAGGTTTACTGCCACCTGTTTTAGTTGTCAGTAGTCTATTGCAAGGGTGTGTTATACATTATTCACCAACTATAACACAAATATCTCACAAATGTCGGATTATTAGTGCCTTATAGTACAACGTGCTGAGAGATCCCGTTTTATCCTCCCGACTGCCGGTCCTCGATCCTCTGTCACGCCCACGTTAACTCGGGTCTGGTGGTCGCCGAGCCACCCCCGGGAGTGGTGGTCGCCTTCATGGCTTGGGCCCCCTCGCAGCTTCGCGCTCCGGGGAGGGCCCTGTAAGTCCGTGGACGGTTGCCTGGTCGGCGTTTCATTCTGACCCACTTTACCCCTTCTCCTTCATCCCATGGCTAAGCAATAGTCCGAGCGAACCGAATCGGCCTTATCCAAACCAACCAAACAACACAAAAACGTGCTGAATACACTCTGGACCAGCTGCTCCCGGGCCAGTGGTTTAGAAGGAGAGTTTGAGTAAGCTGGACAGCAGAGCTGACTGGACTGGAGCGGCGTCTACTCGCGCCCTAGACATGTCCAGTCGCGGCCGAGACATGTCCAGTCGCGCCCGAGACGTGTCCAGTCGCGCCCGAGACATGTCCAGTCGCGGCCAAGACATGTCCAGTCGCGCCCGAGACCTGTCCAGTCGCGCCCGAGACATGTCCACTCGCGCCCGAGACATGTCCAGTCGCGCCCGAGACATGTCCAGTTGCGCCCGAGACATGTCCAGTCGCGCCCGAGACATGTCCAGTCGCGCCCGAGACATGTCCAGTCGCGGCCGAGACATGTCCAGTCGCGCCCGAGACATGTCCAGAACGGCGTCCATTCGCGCCCGAAACATGCTGTAAAGCTGGGGATGTTGTTGTTGTTGTTGTGTCTTCTCGGGTCGGCCCTACGGCCGACCGTAGCCCAAGGGCTCTCGGTGAACCAGGTAGCCCCGGGCCAAGGCCGCCACGGCCCCGCCGTCTCGCAGCTGCTTCGGGTCTGGATGGATAGTCCCGAAGATGCGGAGACGAGCGCCCGCCAGGCAGGGGCACCTCAGCAGGACGTGCTCCGGCGTGTCAGGCTCCTCCCTGCACACCTGACAGAGCGCCGCCGGGCACGCGAGATCGCTGCACTGCTGGCAGCCCCGGGTCGGTTGACGGCCGATTCGGTGCAAATAACTCTGCGAGCGGGTCCAGTGACCCGCCCGCAGCTGGTGCACATTGACGGCGTCGTCTCGCTCGTCGGAGAGGACCGGTTTCGGGAGCCGGTCTCCCATGATCCGCTTGAACAGGCATTCCGGCCAGCGACATCGCCAGGCCAGAGAGGCGGCGCGGCCGACTGCCTTGGTGAGGCTGCGGACGTCCACAGAAACATCTTCCTGCGGAAGGCTGGAGGCCCCCTTGGCCAGCTCGTCCGCCCGTTCATTTCCGGGTAGTCCACAATGTGCCGGGACCCATTGTAGGAGCACCCGACTACCCCCCCGCCACGGTTGCCAGGAGCAGGCGCCAGATCGTCGTCCCCAGCGCGGTCGTCTGCCCTCCGGCGCCGCTCGCGAGTGTGGCGAGCGCGGCCTGGGAGTCCGTGCATACGACCACCGGGCTCTCGCCCAGGTCGTCCCCCATCTGTTGCACCGCCTCCAGCGCCGCGCGTATCGCCACCAACTCGGCGCGCGTGCTGCTGCATACCACGCCGGCCGGCGCTTGGACCTCTTGTTCCGCACCGGACGGGAGGGCGATCAAGGCACCACCTCCCCCGGCCGTGACTCCGCCCTCCGCCGATCCGTCGCTCCAGATCCACACGGCATCCTCCGGCAGGGTTGCCAGGTGCTCCTCGGCAGCCGCCCGACGTACTTCGCCGGGGGCCGTCCTCCGGATGTCTGCGCCGATATCCAGCCGGATACTGACTCCGCTGCAGTCCAGCCACGGCGGAATAGTGGTATGCAGTCGCTCCTCCACGGGGACCCCGCTCACGCTCGCACGCGCGGCGGCTACCGCTCCGACGTCTCGCCACCCGGTGGTGGTCAGGAGGCGTCGCGGGACCACCGCCTCAGCGACCGCGCGGAGGGGGTCGTCCGTCTTCTGTGACGCCGCCGTTCCGGAGAGCCTCGCGGCCAACACTTCTCGGCGTGTCCGTACGGGGACCATGCCGGCCTCCGCCATGAGTGGGTTCCTCGGTGTGCTCACGGGGCAACCGGTCACGGCCCGCGCCACCGCGCGCATCTCCCGTTCGAGAAGCTCCACGTGCGACTCCGACGCCGCCGGGAGCCAGGCCGCGGCCGCGTACTCGAGCGCTCCGCGGACGTATCCGTTGGCGACTGTCCGCAGCTGCGGCTCACGCAGCCCCCACGAGCGTCCGGTCAGCTTACGGAGCTGGGCCACACGCGGCTTCACCTTCTTGCGGAGGCGCACACAGTGTTCTCCGAAGTGGAGCTGTCTGTCAAAGGTCACTCCGAGAAGGTGGAGATGCCGTGTTCCCTGGACACGCGCCCCGTCCACCTTGAGTGTGAAGCTGCGGGCGTCCTCGTACCGTTGGGACAGCACCAGGGTCTGTGTCTTGCTGCCCGCTAGCTTCATCTTCCACTTCCTGGCCCACCCCGTAATCGCGTCCGCGGCCTGTTGGGCGCGGTCTCTGGCCTGTTCGATGGTACCGCCGTAGCTCAGAGTCGCCGTGTCATCGGCGTACATGAAGACTGAGGTGTTGGGGACTTGCTGCAGCGCTGCCACCAGGTCCGCCGACCACAGGATGAACAGGGTCGGGGCGAGCACTGATCCTTGGGGCAGGCCCGCTCGGAACGGGCGGCTCGCGCTGCGCACGCCGTTAACCTCCGCACACGCGCGTCGGTCACGCAGGAAGTGGAAGATCCACGAGACGAGGCAACGTGGGAGGTGGTGTGACATCTTCAGTCGGAGCATCTGATGGTCGATGACGTCGTAGGCCCGGGAGAAGTCATACGCCGTAAGGACGAATCTGGCGGCTGTCTTGCCGTCGACTGGGCGTCCCCTCGGGCGTGGTCGGTTCCATCCATCCTGGACTTCTTGGATTATTCGTCCAAGGTTCTCCTCAGCGGAGCGGCCTCGCCGGAAGCCAACTTGCTCCGCCGGGATGGTGTCGTCGCGCTCCAATATGTGGGTGACTCTTGCCGCCACCATCCGCTCCGTCAGCTTGGCTACGTGGCTGGTGAGCGAGATGGGGCGGTAGCTGGCGACGTCCGATTGATTCTTCCCGGCCTTCGGGATGGGAATGATAATGGCCCTTCTCCAGACTGACGGGACCTCCGCGGTGCGCCAGGACAGATTGATGAGGCGCAGCAGAGCATCCTGGGCGAGGGGTCCCAGATGCTGTAGATGCTCCGTGCATACGCCATCTGCCCCGGGTGCTTTCTTGGCCTTCATCCTCCGCAGCTGGTCCGTCATCTCTTGTATGGAGAAGGGTTGACAGGCGTCGCTCCGTTGACCCTCACAGATGCAGGGGCGTGCTTTGGCGCTCTTCAGCTCCGCCTTCACTGCTCGGTCGCGCCTCCGGTTACGGGTGTGGCGGCTGACGCTGGCGTACATACGGACGAACGCCTCGGCCTTGGCACGGTCCTCCGCGACCAGCTGGCCGCGGTCCCCGTTTACCGCCTGGCCGGGGCAGACGTCCACCACCGCGCCCTCCATTCTCCGGAGCATTTTGGTCACGCGACCCAATGAAGAGGGCCGGTTCAGTTCATTGGTAGCGAAGTCCCGGAACGATCTCTGTCGTGCTGCCACCTCGATGTCTGCCGCGTTCCTCTTCTTCGCCTTCCAGAGGGCTTGGTTCGCGGGCGACGGGTCTTCCTGCATGGCTGCCCTCGCTTCCCGGCGCTCCGCCAACGCCTGCACCAACTCCTGGTCGAGCGCCCACGGCTTCGGGTCCGCGCGGGCACCCCGCGGGACATGCCTCACACTCGCCTCGGTGACGGCGTCGCCGAACTGCGAGGCGAGTCGTCCCACGGAGTCTCCCTGGCGCAGCAGGGCGGCCACCGATATCTCGCACTGAGCAGTGAAGCCAGCCCAGTCGGCCTTGTGGAAGGCCCAGCGCGTTTTCCTGATGCGCCGCGGACGGTGACCGGCGATGTCGGCGGTGACCAACAGGGGTAGGTGGTCACTACCCAGGTCGGTGCCGACCTGCCACGTGCATCGCCGCGCCAGGTTGCGGTGTGCCAGCGCGACATCCGGAGCACTGAGGTGGGCGTCCTCCCCGTAGCCAGCGCGCGTAGAGGCGCCGGTGTTGAGGACCTGCCATTCATGTCGGACGACCCAGTCATGGACGAGAATGCCGACTCTGTCTGGGTTAAAACAATTAACATCCCAGTCAGGGTGGTGGCCGTTGACGTCCCCCAGGATCAGCGTTGAGTCCGCGGTCGGGAAAGCTTCTAGTGAGAAGCGATCCACCCGCTCGTCCGCCGTAGACGTCCTGATGGGCGGGCGATACACGTTGTAGACGTCGAGGTAGCGTCTAAGTTGGTTGGAGTGACTTGGTGCGCTCAGGATGACACGGATGGCGCACCACTCGGTGGTGTCGTCTTGTGGCTGGAGAGGCGACTCCCGGATGATCTGGAAGTTGAGGCCGTCCCTGATGATGATCGCCACATCACCTCCCCGGACTGGCCCGTCGTCCCTCCTGCCGCGGGCCCTGCGCGAGACAACGGCCGTCTGGTACCCCGGTACCGCCAGCGCGCCGCCGGCCAGTTGCGCTTCCTGGATCGCCACCACGTCTACCCCTGTGTCTGATAGCCAGCGGCCGAGCTCCCCGACCTTGCCGAGGATCCCTTCCGAGTTTGAGTAAGCTGGACAACAGAGCTGACTGGACTGGAGCGGCGTCTACTCGCGCCCTAGACATGTCCACTCGCGGCCGAGACATGTCCAGTCGCGCCCGAAACGTGTCCAGTCGCGCCCGAGACATGTCCAGTCGCGGCCAAGACATGTCCAGTCGCGCCCGAGACATGTCCAGTCGCGCCCGAGACATGTCCAGTCGCGCCCGAGACATGTCCAGTCGCGCCCGAGACATGTCCAGTCGCGCCCGAGACATGTCCAGTCGCGCCCGAGACATGTCCAGTCGCGGCCGAGACATGTCCAGTCGCGCCCGAGACATGTCCAGAACGGCGTCCATTCGCGCCCGAAACATGCTGTAAAGCTGGGGATCGGTGCGCGCCGCCGACCCGTACCGGGCGTGGTCCTGCACTGAGATGCCTACCTGAGGCCCGCTACTGTGCGGGTGGTGAAGCCGTACCTGAGGTACTGTGTGGGCCTGAGAGGGTGCGCCTGAGGTGTAGCATGTCCCTGGTGTCCGGTACCGTAGCCGTCTGGGTAGGGGAGAGTGAGCCGAGGTACCGCGTCTATAGAGGTGTAGCATGTCCCTGGTGTCCGGTACCGTAGCCGTCTGGGTAGGGGAGAGTGAGCCGAGGTACCGCGTCTATAGAGGTGTAGCATGTCCCTGGTGTCCGGTACCGTAGCCGTCTGGGTAGGGGAGAGTGAGCCGAGGTACCGCGTCTTTAAGCGGGGGGATGTATCTGAAGTGTATCACGTACCTGAAGTGTATCACGGTACTGTGACTGGGTGGGAAGGGGAGGGGAGGTCCGAGGGGAGGGGAGGTCCGAGGGGAGGGGAGGGTAGGTACCTGAGGTCCGAGGCCGTGTGCGACGGCGCCCAGCTGTGAGCACATGGCGGCGCGCACCTCGCAGTCCACGTCCTGACAGAGAGACTGCACGCTGGCCAGCAGCTCCGTCTGGATCCTGTAACGACAGCGGGCCGGTCGCGGAGACTCCTGACGGGCTGCGAGCTGCCGACTCTCAGGTGAGTCTGTCGACTCAGTCGTCGCACACGGGGGCGTCATGGAGACGGGGAACGGGCGGGACAATGCGGCGTCCAAGGTTAGATTTGTGCAGTATGTGGTCCCATGCCGGTTATTGGTAACAGAACCAAGGTGATAATTGACAAGGGCAGAAAGGCTAGTCGTCTGGAGTCATGTGATTGTACAGAGAACATTTGACACCAAGGTTGGTGATTATATGTTACCAAACCAGTTAGCACGATTATATGTGTACGTACAGCAAACATAATACGGTAGAAAAGTTATGCTATAATAAAGTTATAAGTTATATTTAACAATCTATTGGAAATATTACAGTAATATTTGCACAAATGAGAACACCCAGAGAATATACACCAGAGGCCTGTGCACGGGGTCTGCGGCCGTCGCGGCTCCCGCGGCCAGGAGGCGGAGCTTAATTTGAACAACTTTGAACACTTTTGCGGCCGCTGCTGGCGTCCGACAAATGACGCGTGTAGTGTTCGCAACGAATAAGCAATTTCATGAAAACACTCAATGTTTTTCAAAACCACTCAACTACATGAATATCTACGAGTCACTACGAGTTGTCATTTTTGGTCAAACAACCGCCAGTGAGCTGCGATATCAACAAAACAGTGCGCAACCTTTGTCAGACGCGCGCCATTTATGTCGAAGTTCTTTTGCGGCTGCTCCCGAGCAACCGCAGGAGCCGCAGAACGGTGAGTCTCTCCTCCCGGATCTGCTCTTCGTGATTGGCTGACGATTAAGCCCCGCCCTTTTGGCCGCGGGAGCCGCGGCGGCCGCAGACCCCGTGAACAGGCCTCAGGTGTGTGTGTGTGTATTCTGATCACGTGACATCAGTTTCAGGATAGTTTCAGAGGGTGCGCTACCAGTCCTAGCCACAGTCAGCTGTCGGTCCTGAACAGGCGGGTTATACTGACGTGTACGAACAGGCGGGTTATACTTACAGGTACGAACAGGCGGGTTATACTGACGTGTACGAACAGGCGGGTTATACTTACGGGTACGAACAGGCGGGTTATACTGACGTGTACGAACAGGCGGGTTATACTGACGTGTACGAACAGGCGGGTTATACTGACGTGTACGAACAGGCGGGTTATACTGACGTGTACTAACAGGCGGGTTATACTGACGTGTACGAACAGGCGGGTTATACTGACGTGTACGAACAGGCGGGTTATACTGACGTGTACGAACAGGCGGGTTATACTGACGTGTACGAACAGGCGGGTTATACTGACGTGTACGAACAGGCGGGTTATACTGACGTGTACGAACAGGCGGGTTATACTGACGTGTACGAACAGGCGGGTTATACTGACGTGTACGAACAGGCGGGTTATACTGACGTGTACGAACAGGCGGGTTATACTGACGTGTACGGGTCGAATTTGGTGGCCATTTTGCCGATGAGTTTACAGCCGGCCACGCGGGATGAGACCGGGTGACTGAGCTGGCTCTTCTCAACGGCCACGCCCAGAATCTGACGGCAACACGGAAAAACACTCAGTCAGCCGGCACAAAGCACGCCTGCGGGCGTCAGACGGCGCCGTACGGCCAGCTTCTGACGGGACACCGAACCTGCCGGTATTCGATGGCACAGGATGCCAAGGATCTGATCGAATATAACTTCTCTACTCCACATTCAACTCAGAGTTCACACAAGGTAGATATTTCCTTCCAGTTGTGAACTGTACTGTGTTTTGTCCACAGACGTTTAGAGCGCCTGCCCCAGCTTTAAAGACGGTAAGGTATGAGAGGGGATTAAGAGGAAAGAGAGGGTACGTACCTCCTGCTGGATGACATCGGCCGGCAGCAGGTCTATCACGTCCAGCAGCGTTTCCAGCCAGGCCGCCGCCACCACTGCAGACAGAGGATACAAAACATCAGCACAGACACGACTGGCCACACAAACTTATCAACTGAAAACTTCACAGACAGTGCATTATGGCACTCAGGCATATAAGACAAGTTCACAAGTCAGATTGGCATATGGTAATTGGAATGACCATACGCAATATTTGTATTTGGTGTCAAATTCAAATGAAAACATGGAGTCCTGAAGTATGTAACGCCAATACAAATATACCGATAAAGGTGTTTACACACAGCTTTGAAGTTAAACCCTCACCTGGATCATTGCTATCCACACTGATCAGTATACTCTGCAGGAATGTCTGAGTGAATGTTGACTGAGGTAGCAGCTCTCTGCGCAGCACGGCCAGGAAGCTGGCGCTGGCCGCCCGCTGGAAGTCGGGAGGAGACGAGGGCAGCGCGGCCGTCAGGCGCGGCACCACCTCGGAGAGGCAGCCGGCCGGGTCGGAGCCGAGCAGGCGGGGCAGGCACTCAGCCGCCGACGCACGCTGGCCCGCGTCACCGGCGCTGGAGGAGGGGGGGGGGGTCAGAGGGAGCCGGCCGGGTCGGAGCCGAGCAGGCGGGGCAGGCACTCAGCCGCCGCCGCACGCTGGCCCGCGTCACCGGCGCTGGAGGAGGGGGGGGGGGGGGGGGGGTCAGAGGGAGCCGGCCGGGTCGGAGCCGAGCAGGCGGGGCAGGCACTCAGCCGCCGCCGCACGCTGGCCCGCGTCACCGGCGCTGGAGGAGGGGGGGGGGGGGTCAGAGGGAGCCGGCCGGGTCGGAGCCGAGCAGGCGGGGCAGGCACTCAGCCGCCGCCGCACGCTGGCCCGCGTCACCGGCGCTGGAGGAGGGGGGGGGGGGTCAGAGGGAGCCGGCCGGGTCGGAGCCGAGCAGGCGGGGCAGGCACTCAGCCGCCGCCGCACGCTGGCCCGCGTCACCGGCGCTGGAGGAGGGGGGGGGGGGGGGTCAGAGGGAGCCGGCCGGGTCGGAGCCGAGCAGGCGGGGCAGGCACTCAGCCGCCGCCGCACGCTGGCCCGCGTCACCGGCGCTGGAGGAGGGGGGGGGGGGGGGATCAGAGGGAGCCGGCCGGGTCGGAGCCGAGCAGGCGGGGCAGGCACTCAGCCGCCGACGCACGCTGGCCCGCGTCACCGGCGCTGGAGGAGGGGGGGGGGGTCAGAGGCAGCCGGCCGGGTCGGAGCCGAGCAGGCGGGGCAGGCACTCAGCCGCCGCCGCACGCTGGCCCGCGTCACCGGCGCTGTAGAAGGGGGGGGGGAAGGTCAGAGGGACGCAGCAGCAGTGCTGACACGCTGGCCCGCGTCACCGGCGCTGGAGGGAGGGGGAGTGGTCAGAGGGACGCAGCAGCAGTGCTGACTACGGGATGACAGTAGGGGGTGAGTGTGACAGATTCGATTGCGACCACTTATGTCGATCGCAAAAGAATGGCGCAAGATGAAGAGGCACCGGGGAAGAAACCCGTATAGTATCATGGAGCACCGGCTAAAATACGTGAGAAATTACATTCACGTTAAAGCTCGTGCTTTCAGCACGATTGCACGATTACACACAGCCATAACACCCAACAGTTTGATCCCAGCTGACTTAAAGTTTACTACTACGACAGTCATGGTTTCCCACTTCTCACATTACTTTGACATCGCACTAACCACGTGACTATGTACACGTGGTTAGTGCGATGTCCACGTGACTATGTACATGTACGTATCTGCCTGGGCTGAAGGCCAGCACACTCACCCATCTGGCACGTCGCAGAGCGCCTCGCCGCCCTCGGCCGCTGGCCAAGACTGGCCGTCCAAACCGACGCGCAGCTGCAGCGGCAGCGGCATCTGGCGGAGCGACACTAGCGACACCTACAGCCAGCCGACTCCGGCCGCCGCCTGCAAGCGAGACGCAGCGGTGGGAGTGAAGCGGGCGGGACTGGCGACTACTGCGCTAGCGGAATGGAATCATACATGACACTACACTCACCAGTTTAAGGCATTACTTGAGGACTCATGAGACTGGATATTGTCGTATTATGCACAGAGAAGCAAACAAAACAGCAAAGCATAGCGAAAAAACAGCTGTTCCTTTGCAATACCGATATAAATAAACACATCAACGCAATGTGAGAAGAAAAAAAAAACACTAAAACGCAACAAACTATAGCAGAACGGAGGGAAAATAATGTTGGAGAGGCAAATCATACCTATAGAAAAGAGAAGAGTTGCATTTGATTGGACAATGAATGATGTCATCAAAGCATCACTTGTGACTATTGTGAATATTGCGTGACGCCTTAACTGAAAACAGCGCGTTTCCCTATACATAATATATGAAAGAACTAAATGGGTGAAGTATTTCGCACGAAGTTCACCTTTAAGGAAAACAAATGACGCCAAGATCTATTAGTGACAGGAGACGGATTGCTCAGGGATGCCTGGAACACCACATTACCGGAGAATATTACTTGGAAAACGATTTTTAGCGGCACAGCCGGACAACGGTGTGGCGCAACTCTAGCAAGCAGGTGTAGACTAACACGCCGGACCGAACAAAACATCGGAACGGAGAGAAAGCGTCTATCGACTCCTCGTCCAGGAACGGCTCATTATGGATCGAGGCAGATTGTGGTTCTCCGAAAGCATCAAACACGCCTCCATTGTGTTGCATTGCGCAGCAGTGTGCCCCTTGCGGAAGGCCTGAGCGAACCTGGCGGCAACCTATGATGAGCCTCACTCGCCCTGGCGGCAACCTTCCTGGCGGCAACCTATGATGAGCCTCACTCGCGTGCGCTAGCCTTGGTGTGTGTATTATTGGGGTTTACGACAACCCAACTGCTGCTGCGATATGCCGCCGTCGGAGAATTTAACCTTTATTCCTGGCATAGACGCATATTTTTGCGGTTCATTCTGATGTCTGAGGTACCGACTACATATATACGGTACCGGTACCTGATGGTACCGACTACTTTCTGCTCTAGTGACATTGATGTAAGTCTTCGATGTCGGTAGTTTATTATGACAAATTAACGGAATGAAATGTGTTAAATCCCTAAACGGAAATCACTCATCGCAAACCCACGGAACTACAAGTTGGAAGGCATCACATGATGCACATGCCGCCGTCTCTGGAGTATAATGCAGTCAGAGCCTGGGCCGGTTCGCCGTTCAACTCAGTTAATCGATTCAGATCCGGGAGCGCCGTAGCTCGATATGGCACGGACCGATTTCACGGTCTAAACACATCTATCATAGAATCAGCGCAGGAAACGAGACAATCGCAGACGAACGAGGCTGGCACAGACTGACACATCTGGACGCAGCAGGACATAGACTGACGGCAGCAGGACGCAGACTGACGCAGCAGGACGCAGACTGACACAGCAGGACGCAGACTGACACATCAGGACGCAGACTGACACAGCAGGACGCAGACTGACACAGCAGGGACGCAGACTGACACAGCAGGACGCAGACTGACACATCAGGACGCAGACTGACACAGCAGGACGCAGACTGACACAGCAGACGCACAGACTGACACAGCAGGACGCAGACTGACACAGCAGGACGCAGACTGACACAGCAGGACGCAGACTGACACAGCAGGACGCAGACTGACACAGCAGGACGCAGACTGACACAGCAGGACGCAGACTGACACAGCAGGGACGCAGACTGACGCAGCAGGACGCAGACTGACGCAGCAGGACGCAGACTGACACAGCAGGACGCAGACTGACGCAGCAGGACCAGTAGCGTACCCAGGATTCACTTCCCAGGAGGGGGCAATTTTTGCTCAGGGGGCATAAAGTACCCCCACCAAAAAAAACTCACCGGATCACTATATTTTAAAAAGGGCATATTTTCACCATTTTTCCGTTAAAAAAAAATCGAACAAAAGGGGCATGTACAGCAGCGTCAGAAAAGTGGTTCCACGATCTAAGTTCGCGGAACAAATTTGTCATGCGTATACCAGTAATTTTTGCGTAATTTTTGATACGCGTTTCTGCACAACATATTTTCATATATGCCAATATGTATATATATATATATATTATATATATATATATATATATATATATTATATATATATATATATATATATATATATATATATATATATAATATATATATATATTATATATATATATATATATAATATATATATATATATATATATATATATATATATATATATATATATATATATATATATATATATATATATATATATATATATATATATATTATATATATATATATATATATATATATATATATATATATATATATATATATATATATATATATATAGATAGATAGATAGATAGATAGATAGATAGATAGATAGATAGATAGATAGATAGATAGATA
>JAXIVJ010013602.1:30000-35000 GCA_036785665.1 Chirona hameri
TCAGAATCAACGTTAGTCAATTCAATCACGACTCAATCAGACCTTCATTTTGTTTTTGCATTCGATTCAATCAAAGACGCCAGAGCTTTCGACTCAATCGATTCAAAATGGCCTTGAGCCATATCAGTCCCGACTCAATCATTTTGAATCATATAACGACTCAATCACAACTCGAACTATGCCTACTAGAGATGCCACTTTCAGCCCTGTGGCAATCCGCCCCGCCCCGCAAACCCTCTTCAACTACCCACCACCACTACCCGCTTAGCCATATAAGCTGCCACCTACCCGCTGAAACCCGCAAAGAAAGGTGGAAATTTCTATAAGTTTTAGGATAAAAACATTTCATAATGAAAACACATTTTTCAGTAACATTCAAACGCTATTAACCATCTTGAGTCACTAAAAACAAGTAAACAGAATATATAACACTAAGTCAACGGCCTAATAGATCTTAGAAATGCCTGAAAAACATCATGTCGGGTCAAAGTAGGCGAGGACTTCCTCCTGACAGCTCACACACACCATTCATCAGTCCTACATATAATCAATAAAGGTGTGCATAAACGGCATACCACAGCAACTAGCTGTTTCTTGTTAAACAAAATCAGGAAGTAAACTCATGAACCATCCTCTCTTATTTTTCAAGACGAATCATACATCAATACAAGACAACAGAGTTAAGATTGATATAGGTGCATGAGAACTTGTACCTGGCCCTGTTGGAAAATATTTGAAGATATGGTTAGCTAACCAAAACTATGCATGCCCAATGCCCAGCATCTCAATATGCACCTCTGTCCATGGATTACATTAGCTATTGTTTAAAGCTTTGCAAAATGTGTATACGAAAATAAGTTTAATTTCCTTGTTTACTACCTACATCCCAAGATGCACCAACCAATAGATCATCAGTACAAACACTGAATTTTGCACTGACTGATTGCGCCAGCTGATGAAATAGTGGCGTTAAACAAAAAAAAAATATATGTTTTGTAAGCTAAATATGAAACAAAAATAAAACTTTTGAAGCAAAACTTGTATCACAGTTCCAGGAACAAAACTGAGTCAACTAATATTTCGAAATATTTCATATAGACCAATAAAACATATTGACGTCAGATTTTGCCACCACTTTCTGGACTCGAATGCGATGTGCTATAGATGTGTACAGATGTGGACGAATGTGCACGGCATCCATCTACCAAGTATATAGAGGCAATGCTTACGTCACGATCTCGCCTGCTCACAACGTAAATGGTTGGTGCGTGGCCCCCAAGCACCGTATCCTCTTGGGACCAAGGTGCTAATTGGAACTCTCGCCCTGTTCCGAGGGGTATGGGGAGCCGGGTAGACTTCTTCAGAGGTCCGCCGAGGGAGTGAACCCCGGAACCCGGCACAGAAGGCAAGTATCTTACCACTGCGCCGAGTTGCTCCCCGATCACAACGTAAATATGTCCTAAAGAACACAACAGCGCATCTGCGCAAGAGTTGTATTTCGCGATATGGCAGAATGAGATGAAATGTATGGTGCGAGCAAGGCCCTATAACCGCATAGTCTTGCTATAACCGGTGCGAGCGTGGTGTTATTAGTAAAGTAATCTTGCGTGGTGTAGGTCATCCCTGAAGTCCGCACAAGATTTGCCTAAATTGGTGATTTTTAAGTTATTGGTTTGAAACTCACAAAGTCTATACACCCTCCTATATGAGGTTAATAGGCCGTTGTTTTGGTTTGTGCCTGTTCTCATGGTGACTTCTCATACAACCCGAGTTGATGCTGCTCCAAAGAGGTGAAGTTTGCCTTTGGCCCTGACAGCTCAGGTCTGATACAATATAACGTTAGGATATAATTTTACTTATCTTAATCAAGATGTAAAAAGGATTGTATCTTCATGTGGAATCAGTCAAAGTCCTATTTTTTTCTTCAATGTTTGTGATAATTATATTGTGATGCGGAGTTCATTTGTTGTGTGCGGAGTTAATTTGTATCAACGTGTTTGTTAAATATATTTCATATGCTTGACTGAGTTTATTAAGACTTATTATGCTGTTATATACTTGCTATCATCATGGTGTCCAATTAATAATTCATATTTGTAGTACTTTACTGTTGCTTTCCCAGATGTGTTGACATCTTTGGCCACATTGGTACCCATATTTGATCAACCATCTATCAAAACTTTTGTTTTTGCTTTTTGCAATTTATGAAAATTCTGCTACCCACCATCCACCCGCTTCAGCCAAATGGTTGCTTGTGCTACCCGCTACTACCCATGCGGGAGTTGCTACCCGCGTCTGGCGGGTAAGCGGGTAAGCGGGTAGAAAAGTGGCATCTCTAAATTGACTACATTTGCAACTTAGAACTGAAAAGTGATTTGATAGTGCTGCATCTGTATTTATATGTTGAAATTGTTGATGGATATTACCTACATGGTTGAAAACTTGAGGTTATGGAATTCGGAGGTTTCTTTTGAGCTTAAAATGTTTGTTGATTGAGTCGCGAACCCGACTCAGTCAGCTCTCTAAATATTTGTTGTCGACTCAATCATGGTTTCTACCTGAGCTCTTCGATTCAATCACGACTCAAAGCCAAGTCCTTAACAATTTTAGCGACTCAATCAGTTTGAGTCGCAAAAACTGCTTGATTCATGAGTCGCGACTCAATCAGAGTTGAATCGCATACAAGTCCGCTGCCATTACTTGGCTCTCGCTAGCACCTGTCACTTCTGCCTGCCCCCCCCCCCCCCCCCGAACAAATACACCGTCTTGGAATCAGAGTCTCCGAACAGGCGCCTGAGGTACGAGCGATCTGAAAGCAGCGCCTCTCGCTCCGCCGAGACACCGGTCCCGGCCTCACACGGCCTCACACGGTCCACACGGTCCACACCACCCCCGCAGTTCAGCCGCAGCCCAACCCGCAGTATGACCGCCACAGGGCCTGCCCGAGCCCACCACGGCAGCAAACGGCCGTCACAGAGCGTGTCCGTATGGTGCACGGTCACGCTCCGACACTCCGGCGGGAGCGGGGGCGGGGGGCGGGTGGGTGGGGGGGGGGGGGAACATACAGTAGCGAGCGTCATGCCACCCTAGCTGCTAAACAGAGCGGCAAGCAATGCATGGACATTGGACAATAATGGACATTGTGAGAAACACCATGAAATTCCGCTACCGTTTACAAATAAACAATTAGGTCATTGCAGGTTATTGACCTGCATTTACCGGAAGCTCTTAGTAAACATGCCTTTTTCCTGAGTGTCTCCATAGAATTATTAAATACTTAACGAAGATAGCAGCAATATTTTGACGGCGGGTGGCGGGTGGCGGGTGGCGGGTGGCGGGTGGCGGGTGGCGGGCAGCGGGCGGCGGGTGGCGGGTGGCGGGTGGCGGGCGGCGGGCAGGATGACTGGCAGATGTAGTACAGACTGCCACTCGTGCCGGAAACCGCACGCGTTCCACAGGCTCTTCGCATGCCGCGAACAGCCAGAGTGCTGCCTACAGCTGGCGCAGTGGTGCAGGCACACCACAACCAGCTGCGGTTGAAACCACAACCAGCCCCTCGTACGCAGATGCTCACAATCCAGGGCCAGCGTTAGTACGGAGTGAAGAAGCCGTAAACTCCTCCATTCAGCCAAGAACAACAGCCGACGGGTAAGGACGAATGCACAATGTGTCTCATCCATCACGTTCCTCCTATCGCCAAACATTCCATCCTCGCCGTGCCCGGCAGCAGACAAAATACACTAGTGTCCAACTTAGCTCCACTCCTGCAGTGGTCAGCGGCAGCCAGTGAGTGTCCACCTCAGGCGAACACGTCACACATCGCTGGCGCACCCCCAGGGCCAGCGCAAGGCCGCTCCGAGACCATGCACTGGCCGCCAGCCGCCCAGCCGCCACTGGAAGCCAGTCCGCCAGACCGCCAGACCGCCAGACAAACAGGCTGACGACACGCCAAGACACGGGTTGCACGGCTGCAGTCGTGTAACCCGTAGCCTCCGGCGCTGTAGCAGTGTAGCTGTCAGTGATTCCGCTGTCTGTGCTGTACAGAGTACAGTTACACGACTTAAACTCCGGCCAACGACGGACGGCGGCACGCTGTTATAAATACCCCGCGGGCCGCCGCCGCCGGCGCCCGCGCTCCGTCAGTCAATGGACTGCCCGGCTTAGCCTCAGGGTACGCCCCACGCCCCAGCGACACGTCAGCTGCCTTCTCACGCCTCTCTCGCTCTCGCTCTGTGTGGGTGTGGGTGGTGTGGGTGGGTGTGGGGTGGGTGTGGGTGTGGGTGGGTGTGGGTGGGTGTGGGTGGGTGTGGGTGGGTGTGGGTGTGGGTGGGTGTGGGTGGGTGTGGGTGGGTGGGTGGGTGTGGGTGGGTGTGGGTGGGTGGGTGTGGGTGGGTGGGTGTGGGTGGGTGGGGGTGGGTGGGTGGGTGTGGGTGGGTGGGGGTGGGTGGGTGTGGGTGGGTGTGGGTGGGTGTGGGTGTGGGTGGTGTGGGTGTGGGTGTGGGTGTGGGTGGGTGTGGGTGGGTGTGGGTGGTGGGTGTGGGTGGTGGTGGGTGTGGTGGGTGTGGGTGGGTGTGGGTGGGTGGGTGTGGGTGGGTGTGGGTGGGTGTGGGTGGGTGTGGGTGGGTGTGGGTGGGTGTGGGTGGGTGTGGGTGGGTGTGGGTGGGTGTGGGTGTGGGTGGGTGTGGGTGGGTTGGGGTGGGTGTGGGGTGTGGGTGGGTGTGGGTGGGTGTGGTGGGTGTGGGTGGGTGTGGGTGGGTGTGGGTGGGTGTGGTGGGTGTGGGTGGTGTGGGTGGGTGTGGGTGGGTGGGTGTGGGTGGGTGTGGGTGTGGGTGTGGGTGGGTGTGGGTGGGTGTGGGTGTGGTGTGGGTGTGGGTGTGGGTGTGGGTGTGGGTGTGGGGTGTGGGTGTGGGTGTGGGTGTGGGTGTGGGTGTGGGTGTGGGTGTGGGTGTGGGTGTGGGTGTGGTGTGGTGTGGGTGTGGGTGTGGGTGTGGGTGTGGGTG
>JAXIVJ010013603.1:0-20000 GCA_036785665.1 Chirona hameri
ATCGACGGTTCGTATTGCAAATGCGCACATTTGTCTTCCGAGCCGAATGCGTACAACTTTAATGCAAGCGTTCGAGTGAGTCTTGTCAACAGCATCTGCCGACTCGCGCCATTTCCTGAAACTAAATACAACTATTCCCACTGAATATCTTTCATACTTACCTGGTGAACTAAGCATTTAATTCTACACGTGTACATCCTCCCAACAGAAAAACCAGTGTTAATGACAAAATAATGACACTATCAGCTCCCTCGCGAAACGACACCGGACCGCCCCCCCCCCCCCCCCCGTGCCCCACAGTCAGGTGTCCGACACACACAGATTGTCCCCCCCCCCCGGCTGACGGGGCGGGACGGCCGGAGAGGGGGGGGGGGGTCGCAGCTGGCGCACGTTATCCAGCGGCGCCCCATTGTGGAGCAAATTGGTGTCATGGGCGCGTGTAACGCATTTATGTGGCGGATCAGCCGAGTCATTAATTATGGCTGGTCCCGACCGGTCCCGACACCGCCGCCGCTGCCGCCGCCGCTGCCGCCGCCGCCGCCGGCTGTGGTCACTGGTCAGTGTCTCTGTCCCCTCCCTCCCTCCCTCCCTCCCTCCCTCCCGCAATTCCTGTAGTCACCTGGAGGGCGGGGAAGTCTGGGAAGTCCGAAAATCGTAATAACAATATCTTCTCTCACGTCTTCCTTTAGCAATGATACAAACGGATGTTGTTGCAAAGTTAAAGCACGTCCTGATGGTGAGCGTGCGGATGTTGAAACACATTGTCTTATGATTTGTCAATGTGACACGGTCTGGTCCATTTACCATGATCCGTTTCCGGTGTGTGTGTGTTTCCGGCAGGTCAGGTGGCGGCCTGTAGCCGGAGACGGACACCATCAGGCGGCCTGTAGCCGGAGACGGACACCATCAGGTGGACTGTAGCCGGAGACGGACACCATCGGGTGGCGGCCTGTAGCCGGAGACGGACACCATCAGGCGGCCTGTAGCCGGAGACGGACACCATCAGGTGGCGGCCTGTAGCCGGAGACGGACACCATCAGGTGGCGGCCTGTAGCCGGAGACGGACACCATCAGGTGGACTGTAGCCGGATACGGACACCATCAGGTGGCCTGTAGCCGGAGACGGACACCATCAGGTGGCCTGTAGCCGGAGACGAACACCATCAGGTGGCGGCCTGTAGCCGGAGACGGACACCATCAGGTGGCGACCTGTAGCCGGAGACGGACACCATCAGGCGGCGACCTGTAGCCGGAGACGGACACCATCAGGTGGCCTGTATCCGGAGACGGACACCATCAGGTGGCCTGTAGCCGGAGACGGACACCATCAGGTGGCCTGTAGCCGGAGACGGACACCATCAGGTGGCGACCTGTAGCCGGAGACGGACACCATCAGGTGGCGACCTGTAGCCGGAGACGGACACCATCAGGTGGCCTGTAGCCGGAGACGGACACCACCAGGCGGCCTGTAACCGTAGACGGACACCATCAGGTGGCGGCCTGTAGCCGGAGACGGACACTATCAGGTGGTGGCTTGTAGCCGGAGACGGACACCATCAGGTGGCGGCCTGTAGCCGGAGACGGACACCATCAGGCGGCGGCCTGTAGCCGGAGACGGACACCATCAGGTGGCGACCTGTAGCCGGAGACGGACACCATCAGGTGGCGGCCTGTAGCCGGAGACGGACACCATCAGGTGGCGGCCTGTAGCCGGAGACGGACACCATCAGGTGGCGGCCTGTAGCCGGAGACGGACACTATCAGGTGGTGGCTTGTAGCCGGAGACGGACACCATCAGGTGGCGGCCTGTAGCCGGAGACGGACACCATCAGGCGGCGGCCTGTAGCCGGAGACAGACACCATCAGGTGGCCTGTAGCCGGAGACGGACACCATCAGGTGGCGGCCTGTAGCCGGAGACGGACACCATCAGGTGGCGGCCTGTAGCCGGAGACGGACACCATCAGGTGGCCTGTATCCGGAGACGGACACCATCAGGCGGCCTGTAGCCGTAGACGGACACCATCAGGTGGCGGCCTGTAGCCGTAGACAGACACCATCAGGTGGCGGCCTGTAGCCGGAGACGGGACACCATCAGGTGGCGGCCTGTAGCCGGAGACGGACACCATCAGGTGGCGGCCTGTAGCCGGAGACGGACACCACCAGGTGGCGGCCTGTAGCCGGAGACGGACACCATCAGGTGGCGGCCTGTAGCGGAGACGGACACCATCAGGTGGCCTGTAGCCGGAGACGGACACCATCAGGCGGCCTGTAGCCGTAGACGGACACCATCAGGTGGCGGCCTGTAGCCGTAGACGGACACCATCAGGTGGCGGCCTGTAGCCGGAGACGGACACCATCAGGTGGCGGACCTGTAGCCGGAGACGGACACCATCAGGTGGCGGCCTGTAGCCGGAGACGGACACCATCAGGTGGCGGCCTGTAGCCGGAGACGGACACCATCAGGTGGAGGCCTGTAGCCGGAGACGGACACCATCATGTGGCCGGAGCCGGAGACGGACACCATCAGGTGGTGGCCTGTAGCCGGAGATGGACACCATCAGGTAGTGGACTGTAGCCGTAGACGGACACCATCAGGTGGCGGCCTGTAGCCGGAGACGGACACCATCAGGTGGCGGCCTGTAGCCGGAGACGGACACCATCAGGTGGCGGCCTGTAGCCGTAGACGGACACCATCAGGTGGCGGCCTGTAGCCGGAGACGGACACCATCAGGTGGCGGCCTGTAGCCGTAGACGGACACCATCAGGTGGCCTGTAGCCGGAGATGGACACCATCAGGTGGCGGTCTGTAGCCGTAGACGAACACCATCAGGTGGCCTGTAGCCAGAGATGGACACCATCAGGTGGCGGCCTGTAGCCGGAGATGGACACCATCAGGTGGACTGTAGCCGGAGACGGACACCATCAGGTGGCGGCCTGTAGCCGGAGACGGACACCATCAGGTGGCGGCCTGTAGCCGGAGACGGACACCATCAGGTGGCCTGTAGCCGGAGACGGACACCATCAGGTGGCCTGTAGCCGGAGACAGACACCATCAGGTGGCGGCCTGTAGCCGGAGACGGACACCATCAGGTGGCCTGTAGCCGGAGACGGACACCATCATGCGGCCTGTAGCCGTAGACGGACACCATCAGGTGGCGGCCTGTAGCCGTAGACGGACACCATCAGGTGGCGGCCTGTAGCCGGAGACGGACACCATCAGGTGGCGGCCTGTAGCCGGAGACGGACACCATCAGGTGGCGGCCTGTAGCCGGAGACGGACACCATCAGGTGGCGGCCTGTAGCCGGAGACGGACACCATCAGGTGGCGGCCTGTAGCCGGAGACGGACACCATCAGGTGGCGGCCTGTAGATGGAGACGGACACCATCAGGTGGCGGCCTGTAGCCGGAGACGGACACCATCAGGTGGCGGCCTGTAGATGGAGACGGACACCATCAGGTGGCGGCCTGTAGATGGAGACGGACACCATCAGGTGGCGGCCTGTAGCCGGAGACGGACACCATCAGGTGGCGGCCTGTAGCCGGAGACGGACACCATCAGGTGGCGGCCTGTAGCCGGAGACGGACACCATCAGGTGGCGGCCTGTAGCCGGAGACGGACACCATCAGGTGGCGGTCTGTAGCCGGAGACGGACACCATCAGGTGGCGGCCTGTAGCCGGAGACGGACACCGTCAGGTGGCGCCTGTAGCCGTAGACGGACACCATCAGGTGGTGGCCTGTAGCCGGAGACGGACACCATCAGGTGGCGGTCTGTAGCCGGAGACGGACACCATCAGGTGGCGGCCTGTAGCCGGAGACGGACACCGTCAGGTGGCGGCCTGTAGCCGTAGACGGACACCATCAGGTGGTGGCCTGTAGCCGGAGACGGACACCATCAGGTGGCGGCCTGTAGCCGGAGACGGACACCATCAGGTGGCGGTCTGTAGCCGGAGACGGACACCATCAGGTGGCGGCCTGTAGCCGGAGACGGACACCATCAGGTGGACTGTAGCCGGAGACGGACACCATCAGGTGGCCTGTAGCCGGAGACGGACACCATCAGGTGGCGGTCTGTAGCCGGAGACGGACACCATCAGGTGGCGGCCTGTAGCCGGAGACGGACACCATCAGGTGGTGGCCTGTAGCCGGAGACGGACACCATCAGGTGGCGGTCTGTAGCCGGAGACGGACACCATCAGGTGGCGGCCTGTAGCCGGAGACGGACACCATCAGGTGGCGGCCTGTAGCCGGAGACGGACACCATCAGGTGGCGGTCTGTAGCCGGAGACGGACACCATCAGGTGGCGGCCTGTAGCCGGAGACGGACACCATCAGGTGGACTGTAGCCGGAGACGGACACCATCAGGTGGCCTGTAGCCGGAGACGGACACCATCAGGTGGCGGTCTGTAGCCGGAGACGGACACCATCAGGTGGCGGCCTGTAGCCGGAAACGGACACCATCAGGTGGTGGCCTGTAGCCGGAGACGGACACCATCAGGTGGCGGCCTGTAGCCGGAGACGGACACCATCAGGTGGCGGTCTGTAGCCGGAGACGGACACCATCAGGTGGCGGCCTGTAGCCGGAGACGGACACCATCAGGTGGACTGTAGCCGGAGACGGACACCATCAGGTGGCCTGTAGCCGGAGACGGACACCATCAGGTGGCCTGCAGCCGGAGACGGACACCATCAGGTGGCCTGTAGCCGGAGACGGACACCATCAGGTGGCGGTCTGTAGCCGGAGACGGACACCATCAGGTGGCGGCCTGTAGCCGGAGACGGACACCATCAGGTGGCCTGTAGCCGGAGACGGACACCATCAGGTGGCGGCCTGTAGCCGGAGACGGACACCATCAGGTGGCGGTCTGTAGCCGGAGACGGACACCATCAGGTGGCGGCCTGTAGCCGGAGACGGACACCATCAGGTGGCCTGTAGCCGGAGACGGACACCATCAGGTGGCGGCCTGTAGCCGTAGACGGACACCATCAGGTGGCCTGTAGCCGGAGACGGATACCATCAGGTGGCATGTAGCCGGAGACGGACACCATCAGGTGGCGGCCTGTAGCGGAGACGGACACCATCAGGTGGCGGCCTGTAGCCGGAGACGGACACCATCAGGTGGTGGACTGTAGCCGTAGACGGACACCATCAGGTGGCGACCTGTAGCCGTAGACGGACACCATCAGGTGGCCTGTAGCCGGAGATGGACACCATCAGGTGGCGGCCTGTAGCCGGAGATGGACACCATCAGGTGGACTGTAGCCGGAGACGGACACCATCAGGTGGCGGCCTGTAGCCGGAGACGGACACCATCAGGTGGCGGCCTGTAGCCGGAGACGGACACCATCAGGTGGCCTGTAGCCGGAGACGGACACCATCAGGTGGACTGTAGCCGGAGACGGACACCATCAGGTGGCGGCCTGTAGCCGGAGACGGACACCATCAGGTGGCGGCCTGTAGCCGGAGACGGACACCATCAGGTGGCCTGTAGCCGGAGACGTACACCATCAGGTGGACTGTAGCCGGAGATGGACACCATCAGGTGGCGGTCTGTAGCCGTAGACGGACACCATCAGGTGGCCTGTAGCCGAGATGGACACCATCAGGTGGCGGCCTGTAGCCGGAGACGGACACCATCAGGTGGCGGCCTGTAGCCGGAGACGGACACCATCAGGTGGCGGTCTGGAGCCGGAGACGGACACCATCAGGTGGCGGCCTGTAGCGGAGACGGACACCATCAGGTGGCGGTCTGTAGCCGGAGATGGACACCATCAGGTGGCGGCCTGTAGCCGTAGACGGACACCATCAGGTGGCGGTCTGTAGCCGGAGATGGACACCATCAGGTGGCGGCCTGTAGCCGGAGATGGACACCATCAGGTGGCGGCCTGTAGCCGGAGACGGACACCATCAGGTGGCCTGTAGCCGGAGACGGACACCATCAGGTGGCGGCCTGTAGCCGGAGACGGACACCATCAGGTGGCGGTCTGTAGCCGGAGACGGACACCATCAGGTGGACTGTAGCCGGAGACGGACACCATCAGGTGGCGGTCTGTAGCCGGAGACGGACACCATCAGGTGGACTGTAGCCGGAGACGAACACCGTCAGGTGGCCTGTAGCCGGAGACGGACACCATCAGGTGGCGGCCTGTAGCCGGAGACGGACACCATCAGGTGGCGGTCTGTAGCCGGAGACGGACACCATCAGGTGGACTGTAGCCGGAGACGGACACCATCAGGTGGCGGTCTGTAGCCGGAGACGGACACCATCAGGTGGACTGTAGCCGGAGACGGACACCATCAGGTGGCGGCCTGTAGCCGGAGACGGACACCATCAGGTGGCGGCCTGTATTGTATTGTATACATCATCGGGTCCCTCCACAATTGATTGGGTTATTCTTAGACCCTCGTCACATAGAAGGCAGACGTGGTTCATATACATGACTTTACATGACTAATCGTTCATCTAATCTGCCACTGCACTGCAGGCTTATACTCTATGCACAATTCTACCTTAAACACACATTTACATAGACTCATTCCAGACAGTCAATCGAACAGACAATCTACAGTTACTCGGTGCTGCGAAGTGACTTGCGGACGTGTGACTTAAAGAGCCTCTGGGACATACCGGACACTCCTCGGTTGATGGCAAGCTCGTTATACTGCTTAGCAGCGCGGTACATGTACTTCCTCTTACCGTGATTCGACTTTACACGAGACAGGGCGAGGTTATTTGACTGCCTGGTATCACGGCGAGCAATTTCATGGTTGTACACCAGTGACGAACGGATAACGTCAGGTTTTCCGGTCGTCAGTATGCTATGCATCAAACAGAGGTCGAAGTACATCACGTATTGATGCGCCGATAGCCAGCCTAGTTCCTCGATAACATCAGAGATGTGGTCGTATTTTCTTCGTCCTGATAGCACTCGGGCAGCGAAGTTGAACACTTTTTGGAATTTCGATATGTGAGTAAGGTTCGCACTGCCATACACCTGTGCACAGTATCTCACATGGGAGAACACCAGCGCATCGATGATCTTTGGTAGAACACTCGGTGGGAGAACCTGCTTGGCATTCAGTATGCCTATGAGTATGCCGGTACATTTACCTACCACATGAGAAATATGATCCTCATAGGACAGATAAGGGTCCATGATAACTCCGAGGTTCTTAACTGTTTTGGAGCACTGCAGCGTTTGTTCCATAAACACGATGGACACTGGGTCCTTGAACTGGCAGATTTGGCGGCGGTCCCCACACAACAGCAGCTCGGTTTTACTGGCGTTCACCAACATACCATTCGGCATGAACCACGTGCACATCACATCCAACACCGACTCCAGTGACCGCTTCATCTCATCCAGCCTAGCGCTAGGGCCCGTGATGGCCAACTGGCTATCGTCGGCGTAGCGCACGACGGTGACGCGGAAGCCGTTGATGTAATGTGGGATGAAACATGCGATGTCATTGCTGAAGATGTTATATAATAATGGACCCAGGCACGAACCTTGGAATGTGCCAATTGTGATGTCGCGAGGTTCTGAAAGCGTCTGTCCCACTCTAACGCGTTGAGTATGACCTTCTAGAAAGCTTTGGATCCAACCCGTTGATATTTGAAGCTGTCGCAGCTTGGTTAGCAGCATGGAATGGTCCACCACATCAAAACAGCGACTCAGGTCAATCAGAGTAAGAAGAGTTACTTCAGAGTCGTCCATGCCTTGCAATATTGTATCAGTAATGGTTAAAAGAGCGGTGCATGTCGAATGTTTTTCCATAAAACCATGTTGATCAGAGCTAAAAAGACCGTGATGCACCAGGTATGAAGTGAGCTGATGATATACTAGCTTTTCTACAAGCTTACAAATGGTTGGGACGATTGTGACGGGCCTGAAATTCGATGCCTCAGATGGGTCGTTCCTTTTGTGAATGGGTATAACTATGGCACGCTTCCAACTGGACGGAACCGTTTCAGTCACAAGGCTGGTATTGATTATCTGTAGAATAATTTTGCCAATAACCGGAAAACAAAGCTTTAAAATTTGCACAGGGATGTCACCTTCCACACCCGAATCTTTGTTATGCATAGAGAACAAGGCGCGTTGCACCTGTTTTAAAGTGACGGGGATTATATTCAGAGCCCCAGTGTTCACACGTGGGAGACGGACATGCAACTCCTAGCGGTTTGACTGTTGATACTGAGTGGTGACTAGATCTCGCGTCTCTGTACCTACTGAAGTAAAGTAGCTATTCATCTCGTCTGGTGTCAGGTTCTCAGGTTGGGTGTAGCCGGAGACAGACACCATCAGGTGGCCTGTAGCCGGAGACGGACACCATCAGGTGGCGGCCTGTAGCCGGAGATGGACACCATCAGGTGGCGGTCTGTAGCCGGAGACGGACACCATCAGGTGGCGGCCTGTAGCCGGAGACGGACACCATCAGGTGGCGGCCTGTAGCCGGAGACGGACACCATCAGGTGGCGGCCTGTAGCCGGAGACGGACACCATCAGGTGGCGGCCTGTAGCCGGAGACAGACACCATCAGGTGGCCTGTAGCCGGAGACGGACACCATCAGGTGGCGGCCTGTAGCCGGAGATGGACACCATCAGGTGGCGGTCTGAAGCCGGAGACGGACACCATCAGGTGGCCTGTAGCCGGAGACGGACACCATCAGGTGGCGGCCTGTAGCCGGAGATGGACACCATCAGGTGGCGGCCTGTAGCCGGAGACGGACACCATCAGGTGGCGGCCTGTAGCCGGAGACGGACACCGTCAGGTGGCGGCCTGTAGCCGTAGACGGACACCATCAGGTGGCGGCCTGTAGCCGGAGATGGACACCGTCAGGTGGACTGTAGCCGGAGACGGACACCGTCAGGTGGCCTGTAGCCGGAGACGGACACCATCAGGTGGCGGCCTGTAGCCGTAGACGGACACCATATGAAGAGAAGAGAGCGCTACCGTGCCACCCGGATCCTCCCGGACGGAGAAGAAGACAAAAAATCAGCGCCGGCGAGTGTGCCGATTTGTTTTTTTTATCGATCGTTGGGCTTTTCATTGCAGAGGCCCCGACATGAGGCCCCGACAGAGGCCCGACAGAGGCCCGACAGAGGCCCGACAGAGGCCCGACAGAGGCCCCGACATGATGATGCTGCATGCTGACACGGAGATAGGATCGTCTTCCCACGTGAAGGTTTGGGTAACTCAGCTTGAAAATGCAAGGTACAAATACAAACTTAGCGTACAAATACAACTGCAAATACGTTCAATCGAAACTCCTTAAAAGTTGCCTACGATGGTGACTTCGAACTCTTCGAAGGCTACGAGTTGAATGACTTCGCGGCAGAATATTCATGCCTTCTGAAAAGCCTCAGTCTCCAGCCGGAGAACCCACTTCGAACTCGGACAGGTCGACGAACCATGGCTGCCAGTGCCGTGCCTCGCTATATCGGCGTCTTCCCACGTGAAGGTTTGGGTAACTCAGCTTGAAAATGCAAGGTACAAATACAAACTTAGCGTACAAATACAACTGCAAATACGTTCAATCGAAACTCCTTAAAAGTTGCCTACGATGGTGACTTCGAACTCTTCGAAGGCTACGAGTTGAATGACTTCGCGGCAGAATATTCATGCCTTCTGAAAAGCCTCAGTCTCCAGCCGGAGAACCCACTTCGAACTCGGACAGGTCGACGAACCATGGCTGCCAGTGCCGTGCCTCGCTATATCGGAGGTGACGAGTCCGTCCGTGCCAGCTCTACGACGCACCCCCTTCCACCTCCTGGGAGGGGGGTGGCGTTGCAGCCGGCGGCGTACAGGTCACGGGGTCATATGACCCCGGCCTATCTCCGGCGTCGGCCTCCGGAGTTGGCACCGCTCCCGGGCCTCTGTGGTCGGCCGATCACCGACTCGCCACCCCCGCCGCGCCGCAGACATGAGGTCGACGCACCCACCTCGACCGCGCCGCGGCCTCGGGCGATCCCCCCACCCCCTCTGTCGCACCGGAACCGAGACGCGATGTTGCAGACGGCGACAGACGAGAGCGCAGTCAGCCGACGCGGCCCACTCTTAAAAATAGGACCGTCTGCACGACGCCCCTGAGATATTCCGGCTGGGTGCGGGGAGGGAGCTTGGGTTGCCTTGTCCGTTTGCTTCTTAATGGGACTGTCCCGCCTCCCCAAAAGTTGTCAAATGTACGCCGCTTGTGGTGCAAAATATGAAGTAATTGCTGCCGAACACGATTATGACATTTGTTTCTGGCAAACAGTGCTCAATTTCATAAAAAGTTCAGTTTTAATATTTAGGTTGATGACGTCATATTGAGCTCTAGAGAGCTACACATAAATACTTTACGCTGCCAAATGATGGCACAATTATTTCGAGACAATTCTGGCGCTTTGAATACTATACAAACCAATTACCAAACCATTGAAGCGTAGCAAATATATCCAAGGTTCATTTTAAAACAAGTCGACTACCATCACCATTTGGTAAAGAGAGACGACGTCATCGGCTTTAGATCCGTATTCACATTCACGTAGGGTTTATTCGTTACAATTGTCAAGACCAAGCTCGAATTTCTTTTCGATTAGACCTATGTGGTTGTTTTAACTGCTACCCTACTATATTTAAATGCAAATCCAACAACATGGCAATATCAACTCAAATATAATGTTAAGGAGGGACAGTCCCTTTAAACACAGAGTGAACTCTGAATACTTTCTTTGGAAACGTAATGCTTCTACTCAACATTTGATGCAATTTCACACTTTTCGTGAAACTGAGCGTTTCGTGTGATACCGAGTTCAAGTGCTCGGCGTCATCTGAGATTGCGATCGACCGAGAAATGGCCGCTTCACGGCAGAAATGGCGCGAGCTTTCCTCAGCGACTGGATGTCCTGGGACTGGGGGTCGTTCGTTGGTACTTGTAATGGAAAACAGTCCTGATTTGTATGATTGCCACATACGGAGAATGCATAACTACATGCACTACATTGCACCGTATATAGTTTTGGTCGTCTACGCGCCAGTCCACTATTGTTTCTCTTTGTGTATGCAATTTTCTGTTAATAAAATATCATGAACTGAACTGAATCGGGTCAAAGACGACTTTCCCAAATCAATTAAAGAAATATAAAACCTCCATCCACAGAATTATTCAATGTCTGACCCGCATGTCAAATGACCATGAGATCTGAAGGAGAACAAGAAATCCTGAGACGTGTGATTTGACATTAACTGTTATCTGCGTCGCAGGGGAGCCATTTCCAGCACCCTTTTCTGGGTTACGTCAGATCCATCAGATCCGCGGGACAGCCTGGTCTGGTGCCGCCGCGCGAGACGACTGGCCTCCTCAGATCTCAGCCGCTGACGAACAAAAAAAATATGCCGGATACACATCCCGACCTATAGCAGGCGGGCGTTTTGTTACGGCACAAACGTCAACGCTGTGAAGGATTACCATAACGAACCTGGTGGTCCGCAGCTGAACCGGCCGCTAGGCGGGGCTGGGGTCAGAAAAACTGACAGCCCGTGTGTCTGCCCTGCCCAGCGACCGCGTCCTGACCGGCCGTACACACCCGAGGCGCAGTTTTTGTCCCGACCGAGAGAACAAGGACGATCGGAGAAACGGTCTGTGGCAGGGATTTTTTTCCTCGAGCGATGTGCATCGTCGAGATTTCCACAATGGCGTGCGTCACTGTCATGGCTCAGTCCCCAACGTTTTCACGTCGCCCTGTGGCTGTGTCTGTACTGTGAATTGTTGTAATGACAGTGACATAAGTCTTGTATATTGGACAGGCTCTGCCACTTTTTGTGTTGATCTGGAGCGATCTTTGTCGCCACCGGCACTGCCTGAATCATGAATATACCGTTTGCGTCGAGCAGACGAATCTGAGGCGACATGAATGATACAAACTCAGCAGCGATGACGAGATCACAGGAATTAGACCCGCAAAACAGCTGCAAGGTGCCAACCAGCTGGAGCTGCTATTTCAGGCAAACACAAACATGATGACATGTCTGAATTCAGACACCCTTAAATTATAAGCTCCAGTGCGGCTTACTTGATCGTATCACCCTAGTAAAATTAAAAAGCGAAGAGAATGTCGTGTCGCCAGTGCGGTGGCCTGCACTGCACGTGTTTTACTCTCGACTGGAGGTGAAGTTTAAGAAGCCTAACCACTAACCAGGGCACCTAATACGGTGGTACAAAAGACAGGGCCTATTTTAAGGAAAACCACGGGGGGGGGGGCAAAAAGGTACCCCCATTTTTGGGGGCATCTTTTTGTGGTAAAAAGTACCTCCATTTTTTACTCCGCGGATTTGGGCCGGTCACCTTACTTTGGTATTCGAACTTAAGAAATTTACTTTTCGAATTCACAAAAATTTATTTTGTGGACATTTTTCCGAGAACAGATATTTGTTGGGGCCAAAAACCAAAAAACACAAATACGAGATAGCTATTTGGAAGAGAATGTCATTTCCTTTCTTTTGACGTTCTTGATTTGCAATTTTCTTTGAAACTGTATTTTTTACGATTTTGCAAACATTTATTGTTTTTCCACCAAAAATTGCATGACATGACGTCATTAAAACGTTATTATCTCCCACAATACTAAATGAATTGCATTTAAATTTGGTAAGAAGACGTCCAATGGATGCAGTATAAGGTACTGTAAGTTTCACGTTGATATATATATCACAGTTTTAAAGTAATTGAGAAAATCCGGGAGGGGGCAGATTCTGCCCCCCCCCCCCCAGCGGGGCGCGTGTCACCGGGGCTGTTTGAATTGCATCAGGTGCACTGTTTTGTCTATCAAATTAATAATTTTGTATAATGATTAATTAATAATTCTGATTATTGAAAGCAAGGGATACATAAAAACTTCAAATTAAATCACTTGAGAGAAGAAAAAACTTCCATTTTCATGAAGTTTTCTCCTAAGATCATTGTTTTCACGTTCAGTGCAGGGAACGCGCAGGGGGATACTTATATTGCATGCCCCCCCCCCCCCCCAGATTCCGGGGGGGGGGACATTTGCCCCTGATGTCCGCCCCCTGGATCCGCCAGTGGGGGCCGATACCCTCCCCATTAGGTTTTTGGAAATAGCCAAACCGACGCAGTCTGGAGCCCATCAAGCCAACCGACGCAGTCTGGAGCCCATCAAGCCAACCGACGCAGTCTGGAGCCCATCAAGCCAACCGACGCAGTCTGGAACCCATCAAGCCAACCGACGCAGTCTGGAGCCCATCAAGCCAACCGACGCAGTCTGGAGCCCATCAAGCCAACCGACGCAGTCTGGAGCCCATCAAGCCAACCGAGGCAGTCTGGAAGCCCATCAAGCCAACCGAGGCCGTCTGGAGCCCATCAAGCCAAACCGACGCAGTCTGGAGCCCATCAAGCCAACCGACGCAGTCTGGAGCCCATCAAGCCAAACCGACGCAGTCTGGAGCACATCAAGCCAAACCGACGCAGTCTGGAGCCCATCAAGCCAACCGAGGCAGTCTGGAGCCCATCAAGCCAAACCGACGCAGTCTGGAGCCCATCAAGCCAACCGACGCAGTCTGGAGCCCACCAAGCCAACCGAGGCAGTCTGGAAGCCCATCAAGCCAACCGAGGCAGTTTGGAGCCCATCAAGCCAAACCGACGCAGTCTGGAGCCCATCAAGCCAACCGACGCAGCCTGGAGCCCATCAAGCCAACCGACGCAGTCTGGAGCCCATCAAGCCAAACCGACGCAGTCTGGAGCCATTAAGCCAAACCGACGCAGTCTGGAGCCCATCAAGCCAACCGACGCAGTCTGGAGCCCATCAAGCCAAACCGACGCAGTCTGGAGCCCATCAAGCCAACCGAGGCAGTATGGAGCCCATCAAGCCAAACCGACGCAGTCTGGAGCCCATCAAGCCAACCGACGCAGTCTGGAGCCCATCAAGCCAAACCGACGCAGTCTGGAGCCCATCAAGCCAACCGAGGCAGTCTGGAAGCCCATCAAGCCAACCGAGGCAGTCTGGAGCCCATCAAGCCAAACCGACGCAGTCTGGAGCCCATCAAGCCAACCGACGCAGTCTGGAGCCCATCAAGCCAACCGACGCAGTCTGGAGCCCATCAAGCCAAACCGACGCAGTCTGGAGCCCATCAAGCCAACCGAGGCAGTCTGGAGCCCATCAAGCCAAACCGACGCAGTCTGGAGCCCATCAAGCCAACCGACGCAGTCTGGAGCCCATCAAGCCAAACCGACGCAGTCTGGAGCCCATCAAGCCAACCGACGCAGTCTGGAGCCCATCAAGCCAACCGACGCAGTCTGGAGCCCATCAAGCCAACCGACGCAGTCTGGAGCCCATCAAGCCAAACCGACGCAGTCTGGAGCCCATCAAGCCAACCGACGCAGTCTGGAGCCCATCAAGCCAAACCGACGCAGTCTGGAGCCCATCAAGCCAAACCGACGCAGTCTGGAGCCCCTCAAGCCAACCGAGGCAGTCTGGAGCCCATCAAGCCAACCGAGGCAGTCTGGAGCCCATCAAGCCAAACCGACGCAGTCTGGAGCCCATCAAGCCAACCGACGCAGTCTGGAGCCCATCAAGCCAACCGACGCAGTCTGGAGCCCATCAAGCCAAACCGACGCAGTCTGGAGCCCATCAAGCCAACCGACGCAGTCTGGAGCCCATCAAGCCAACCGACGCAGTCTGGAGCCCATCAAGCCAAACCGACGCAGTCTGGAGCCCATCAAGCCAAACCGACGCAGTCTGGAGCCCATCAAGCCAACCGACGCAGTCTGGAGCCCATCAAGCCAACCGAGGCAGTCTGGAGCCCATCAAGCCAAACCGACGCACACGTTGTCGTAACATATCCCCAACACGAAATAACGGACAGAAAAATGGACAGCAAACAATATTGTCATGAGGTTCGAAAGTTTCTTTTATAGAACACCGGCAAGTTGTTTCATACCTATGCCATAAGCACACTGGTTCGTACGGTCGGTGGTCACTGGTTCCGTTAGTAATTGCTCACTAGTCACTAGGCACTATAAATTCTCGCAATCAACTAAAAATGGTCAACCGAAGGACTTTGAGGAGGTCCAGCAGACGTGAAGGACTTTGAAGAAGTCCAGCAGACGTGAAGGACTTTGAGGAGGTCCAGCAGACGTGAAGGACTTTGAGGAGGTCCAGCAGACGTGAAGGACTTTGAAGAAGTCTAGCAGACGTGAAGGACTTTGAGGAGGTCCAGCAGACGTGAAGGACTTTGAGGAGGTCCAGCAGACGTGAAGGACTTTGAGGAGGTCCAGCAGACGTATCCCTAGTGTCCACATGATGAGACACATGTCACTCTGATCAGGTGCACTTCTGGCAGGTGGTGAGCAGAAAGGTCCACATGATAAGACACATGTCGCTCTGATCAGGTGCACTTCTGGCAGGTGGTGAGCAGAAAGGTCCACATGATGAGGCACATGTCGCTCTGATCAGGTGCACTTCTGGCAGGTGGTGAGCAGAAAGGTCCACATGATAAGACACATGTCGCTCTGATCAGGTGCACTTCTGGCAGGTGGTGAACAGAAAGGTGACAGTGAGGCCCTTGCCAGGGGTGGTAAAGTGTTATGTCCTTATGGATAAGGTCGGTGGCAAAATGCCCCTTCTCATGAAGTACTCGGGGGGTCAAAATGCCAGCAAAAATCATTACTATGTCATTTCTGTGAAAATTTACTAAGCGATCATGTCCTTAGAAATACTGATCGTCAAAACCACTTCAGAGGCCTATTTCACAAAGCAAAAAGTTTGTAATTACAAAGAATTTCTTTGTCATTACAAATAATTTGTACACATGTTTGTAGTTTAAATTTCACAAAACCCCAGGGCAGTAAATCTCAATTTACTATTTACAAACTACTTTACAAAGATATTGTTTGTAAAAATGTTTGCAATTGCACATGTTCTATTTCTCAAAGGTTGACGGAGGTGAGGAAATGTTTGCAATTACAAACTTGTAATTCCAGTGGGTCAGGGGTTCTGAATTTCAGAAACTGCATTGACAGTTGACATTGTTTGACTGTTCAGGTTATTTTCTTGGTGAGGTTGTTACGTTGCCGATGTTGTTAGGGTAATGGTTTAGTTATGCATAGGTATAGCTGCCCTAAAAAAGTTATTTCCCAAGAGATTCGAACAGGGATCTCCAGCTTTGAAGTCCCAGTGCTTCTTACCGATTGCGCTGTGAGGGGCGCCTCCGCGCGGAGAAACCGCATGGCAATATAATTGCAGCGGTCAACGATGTCTTGTGCAATGTGCAGTGAACCTTCACCCTTTACGACGTAGGAAATCGGCTAGGTTAGGTGAAAAAATGGTCGAGAAATCCAACGATCTTTCTTTTAAGAGTAGTTCTGTTGTTATGCTCCGCTACCTGGTGAATTGTCAAATTCTGTTTACTCTAACTGTTTACCAAGATGTATTTTTACGATCAGAGTTTGCATTCCGATGAAATGTTAATTAAAATATTATTCTCCCTATAACTAATTTTTATTGAATACAAAAATAAACCACAATGTAAATATTTGTTCAATTAATTTGTTAAAGGGAAATAATGACCTTTTGATTTTGCTAGCAACAATTTCTTAGGCTACCGTTATGGTTTTAAAATTATTTTATTTAAATTTAAGAATTAAATAAAATTATTCCCAAATTCAAAGTTGTAAGTTCGGAAAATATACAAAACAAGTACCTTGTGTACTTCATGAAGGTCATTGACAAATTCGTCCTTCCCTACCTGGCTTTGCATTGGCTCAAGCCTGGTTGCCATGGAGAACGAAAGCGCTACTAGCGTGCGTTCGAGCAGCGCTCTGATCCGTGAAGCAATCCGTGAAGCATCCGTGATGCATGACTGACTATCAGTATAAGTTATGAATAACAACAACATGCAAACTATACCAGCTCGAATAAAATAAGGGCGGAATGAATTGAACCCCAGGCAAGCTAGTATTCGCAAAGCACTCGGCACTGCGCCACAATAGCAAAAGGTGAGGGAAATGCATATTTGATACAATATTATTACGTCACAAGTTCCTGAAGTGTCAACTACTATGAAATAGTGATAAAATACCTTTAATAATGATTAACAAGAAAATTCAAACTTAAAAACAATCATTTGAATCAGTCTTTAATTAGCTTTCAACTCAAAATCAGATATATTTTGCAATGCTACACAAGAATGGCACCAGTGACGTCATTAACAAAGCCTGCTACGGGACTTGGGTATGCTAATCAGGAACAACTCGCCAAGTGCGCCGAGATGGTTAAGTGCGCCGAGAAGCATGACAATGACTTTGTAAACAAATCGCCGAAGCTAAATAGGTCGCCGTCGATGTGCATCGATGAGCTTCCGATTTAATTGCCAGTTTTGTGTTATTGTTTGTTAGTTTTTTGGGGGAAAATTATTATTTTTCATGATAATATAAAGCATAGTGTTGTATACAGGCACAGACAAATTATACAATACTCCTAATGTTGAAAACAAATGAATTGATTTCCAAAAATTGAGGGTCGCAACCACTAACTATGCCGCCGTTGATGTGCATCGATGAGCTTCCGATTTTTTTGCCACTTTTTCCAATCGCTGTTAGTTTTATAAGATCGCCGGGCATATAATCACAACAAGCAGAACGCACAATATATTTGCCACTCTATTGCGTACAAAAATAATACGGGAAAAGCCCGCAGTTTGATGAGGACCAAAAGTACTTGCAAGTACCGGTCGTTAAAAGTGTGGAACGCTTATCAACTTTAACTTGAAATATCTTTCGGTAAGAAAGTTTTCATGCAAAATGTGATGAATTTACAATATATTTTGGTCTCGTCTGGCGATTTCAAGTGCTAACTCCATTTTTGTGGAAAAAGGTCATTATTTCCCTTTAACAAGCAAATTATTTGTCACTAGCATCAAGTTTAATACAAACGTTCTTGATTTCAAGGTTTCTGCTGTACTAACATTTGTGTTTACAATTTTCTTTACAATCGGTAATTCAGAGGTGGTGAATGTTTGTGAAATGTCTTTTGTGAGGTTTGCAATATTTTCTTGCGTTTGTAATCGCAAACATGTGTAATTACTAACTTCTTTGTGAAATAGGTCTCTGATGTATTATTCACTTAATCATCATATTCATCACGTCAGTTTGTATGTACATTTACTTATTGATTAGCAGTTGTGTTTCAGCTCTTGATTGCCAATAATAATAAATTACATTAAAACAAAAAAGTCCGACGAAAACAAAATCCGGACGATAGATTCAACACGTGGGGTCACTGAACCAAAAATGCACCTGGGTCTTCAAGAATGGCCTATAATAACATGATCCAGAAATAATTGGGCAGATATCATGCGTATCCTCAGAATAGGAAGCATTTGAATATTTCCCCATTTACTTAGTTATATGGGGAGGTCACGAAATTGACCCGAACTTAGGTCACCGATATCAAAAATCCGAGATAAACGAATTGTAAGTACTATTACCCTTATGAAATCATGTAAGTACCAAATAGATCGGCCAAAAACTGTGGCTGTGGTACGATCGCACACTTTTTTGGAGGTGGGGTCACGTGGCCTGCCCTGGTGACCTGACCTGAGATGACCCGTGGTCAAGAATTTTACAATATGTGGGCAATTGATGTCTTAACAGCTGTGCCAAAAACGGCGGCGCTGCGCGCAGCCATTTTTTTTGCTATCCTCGAAAAACCTTAGGGGGCGTCTAAACGCCCCACCCCCGGCACGGCGCGGGAAATCCGGGCAGTCGATTCCCCAGGGGGCGGGCCGGGGTGCTATTGCATTTGCAATGGAGGTCCACTGTCAGGACAGTGAATTTCACTGTCCTGGGACCCCACCCCTTTAACTCGAAAACTAAAAAAGCTAAAAAGACGCGGAAAAAAACGTTCAAAAGCTCCCGACAAGCACATTCGAAGGTACTTTAAATGTTTTTTCCTCAAGTCAATATTGAGGTCACCAGAGGTCATCAAAGGTCAGATTTTCAAGTTTTAGGACTTCGTTCCAGAAACCCCCAGATATCACAGGATAGCTAGGAACAAACGGAAAAAGCAATGGAAATATCTTGAAAAATGCAAAGGCCAAAAATTTCCTCGAATGTGAGCTCAGGTCAATAGTTTAGGCTGCAGAGCTCATTAAATGTAAAAAAGGCTTTACAAAAAAACACGTTTATCACGAATATATTTTTACCTAATAACGACAAGGCAATAATTTTGACGCCATCGTGCTTGTCTCGTCAAAACGCTTCGCCTTATATTAGTGTTAATCAGGTCAGGTCAACTTACAAATGTGACCTCAGGTCAAGTTCAAGTGGTGGTGACTCAAGTAGGTCATGTTGCATATGGGAAGACGTGCCGCGACGAGATAAACACATTGGTGTCCGTTTCACTTCTCTATCGTCATTATGTAGATAGTCATTGACATAAAACTGTTGGTGACCTCGGATGACCTCGGCTGACCCTGTAGGGGTCACTGAACAAAAATGGCACCTAGGTCATCAAGAATGTTCCATAATAACATGATCCAGAAGGAATTAGACTGCTATCTTGCGTCTCTTTAGAAAAGGAAGCATTTTAATATTTCCCCTTAGACTTATAATGGGGAGGTCACAAAATTAAACCGACCTTAGGTCGCTGATATGAAAAATCTAAGATAAACGAATTGTAGATATATGTGACCTTATGAAATCCTGTAAGTGTAAAACCAATCATCCCAAAACTGTGACTGTGGTACGACCACAAGTTTTTGGGAGGTGGGGTCACGTGACCTGGTCTGGTGACCTGACCTAAGTTGACCTGAGGATTTGTGTTTACATAATGTGGACAATTGATGCACAAACAACTGTGCCAAAAATGGCGGCGCTGCGCTTCGCCGTGTTTCCGCTATCCGCAAAAAAACTGAGGGGTGTCTACCCCCCCCCCCCCCCCCCCCCGCCGGCACGGCGTTGGTTAACATATAGGGATGATGTGAGCATGCAGCCAGGT
>JAXIVJ010013603.1:25000-36700 GCA_036785665.1 Chirona hameri
TTGTTCAACATCAACTTGTCTCGTGCCGGCGTACAGAGGCATCCCCCGATAGCCGCCCCACCCGTTCCCGGGCGGCGGCCGGTCACTCCTTGTTGCGTTTCGGCGCGCGGGTTTCTGTCTCCGGGCCATTTTGCGGCGCGTAATCTGCCAAACCAAACAGGGCCGCGCCGTGTCGGCCTGACGCAGCCGTCGGGTTCCCGGCCGGCCCGAATCACCGTGTACATTGCAGTCCCCCACCCGTGTGTGTGTACACACGGACACTGACCACACGACGGCCGGTGGACAGGCTATCTGCAGGTGGACGGGGTCACGAGACAGGTTCCCGGGAGCCGGCCACGCGACACACTCAGCGGGCCGCTGTTCATTCATTGCTCTGGTTAGTCGGTGGCGACAAAGTGGCCACTCCACCAGACGACCGTCTACAGGTGTAAACACAAATCAGTTACCCACGATGCCCAAGCAGGACCAGTCCTGACTTCGGAACGTTCGTTAAAAGGGCTTAACAAATACTACATATCGGCTAGAAGTATGATCGAAAATACGAATAATCCATGCTTAAAGCCCTGCCAGCAAGGAAGTCAGCATCGGAAACCCGACATCACAATTTGGTGGCACGATTGGAACTGGTGACCATATGGAACCAATATGGAACTGGTGACCATCGATTATCACCAGTTCCATATCGTCAATCTGCTCAAATAGACCACGACACATAACCACATTATACACATCACACGCCTATCGCTATCATTTATCATGCTATGCTATCATCATTTTTACCGACAGCCTGCCATTGAAATATGATCACACGATCGATAAACCATCACTCATTAACATCATCCTTACTTTATCCGATAGTACCATCACCACACGAACACCACACCATCATCACACCATCATCACGCCACAGTTAGGTGGTGATGGTGCCCGCTGGTGCCCGCTGGTGCCCGCTGGTGCCCGCTGGTGCCCGCTGATACCCGCTGGTGCCCGCTGGTGCCCGCTGGTGCCCGCTGGTTCCCGCTGGTGCCCGCTGGTGCCCGCTGGTGCCCGCTGGTGCCCGCTGGTGCCCGCTGGTGCCCGCTAGTGCCCGCTAGTGCCCGCTGGTGTCCGCTGGTGTCCGCTGGTGGCCGCTGGTGGCCGCTGGTGGCCGCTGGTGGCCGCTGGTGGCCGCTGGTGCCCGCTGGTGCCCGCTGGTGGCCGCTGGTGGCCCCGCTGGTGGCCGCTGGTGGCCCCGCTGGTGGCCGCTGGTGGCCGCTGGTGGCCGCTGGTGGCCGCTGGTGGCCCCGCTGGTGGCCGCTGGTGGCCGCTGGTGGCCGCTGGTGGCCCCGCTGGTGGCCGCTGGTTGCCCCGCTGGTGGCCGCTGGTGCCCGCTGACCGGCCGGCTGGCGGGTCGTGTCTCTGGTATCAGCCACCGCACGGGTTGGGTCGGTGGCCCAGCGTAACAGAACCGGTCCCACATTCCACAGTCGGCGGTCACACAGCTCCGGCCGGCTCCAGCCAGCCAGCTCCGGCCGACCAGCCAGCCAGCCAGCTCCGGCCGACCAGCCAGCCAGCCGGCCAGCTCCGGCCGGCTCCAGCCAGCCAGCTCCGGTCGGCTCCAGCCAGCCAGCTCCGGCCGGCTCCAGCCAGCCAGCTCCGGCCGGCTCCAGCCAGCCAGCTCCGGCCGACCAGCCAGCCAGCCAGCCAGCTCCGGCCGGCTCCAGCCAGCCAGCTCCGGTCGGCTCCAGCCAGCCAGCTCCGGTCGGCTCCAGCCAGCCAGCCCAGTGCTGTACGGACCCGGAGCTCACGGAGCTCACGGAGCCAGCTCCGGCTCCGGCTGCCGGGTCAGTAAGCTCCGGCCGTGAAGACGCCACAGATAGCTCGGGGAGCCGGGACGGTTATACGGAGTACCGGGACTGATGAACACTCAGTAGCACCGGCCACTGGACAGCGCGGCCCGCACTATCGGGTGGTACAGGTGGACCGATCGGTACCCAGCCACCAAGCCGGCCAGCTCTATCGGGTGGTACAGGTGGACCGATCTGTACCCAGCCACCAAGCCGGCCAGCTCTATCGGGTGGTACAGGTGGACCGATCTGTACCCAGCCACCAAGCCGGCCCGCACTATCGGGTGGTACAGGTGGACCGATCTGTACCCAGCCACCAAGCCGGCCCGCACTATCGGGTGGTACAGGTGGACCGATCTGTACCCAGCCACCAAGCCGGCCACTGGACAGTGATACACACATCAATACCTAAGCTGAACAGCATTTACAATACCAAGCTGAGAGCTATGCACACATTTTTGATGAATCATTGCTGAAATCTGTCGATTCTGATTAACTTTGCGGGATTGCCTTTTGCTGGGCGTTGTGCATAAAGTGCCGGAGTTATTCCGGAAGGATATCCATCGAAACTTTGCATGTTGATGGTTCTGGAAAAGTTTACAGGGATTTTTGGAGTCTATCGGTTGAGACGATCTGCATTGCGGCGACTATTACTGGAGAACGCCTACAGAAACGAATACTGCCGACCATGACCTTAATGAGAAATGCTATTTCGAGACATCACTGAATACTTTACTTGACATTATTGGTTTAAGACCACAATGGCAATTGACATCACTGAATACTTTTACTTGACAGTTGACATTATTGGATTAAAGGGACTGTCCTACCTTTTTGAAAGTTGTCGAATCACACTTAATTGCATGTCTACATGTCAGGCGAGGTCAGCTGAACATGTTCGTGAACTTTTTTTTCTCGAAAAAAAAATTACTTGTCTTGGAAGATATTCAGCTTTTAGTTTAGGGCGGAAAGTTGGGTTGGTGACGTCATATGCTTTTTTAAATAACAGGGAAATCCTTTGTGCTGCCAAATGTATTAGACAATTTAGTGTCGACATCTATTGCGCAGAAAAAGCGAACCACCCGGTGTCTAGATTGGCTTAGATTGCGAACCACCAGGGGATCGAGAAATGAAAGACGAAAATATTCCAAGGCTGACCTTAAAACAAGTCGACTATCATTACCAGTTGGGTAAAGAGAGACGACGCTGTCGGTTTAGAGGCCCTATTCAAATACACATCACTCACATGAGCCTTATTTTTAACAGATGTCAAAATCAAACTCGAATATCTTTTTGATTAGTTAATTGTGGTTGTTTAAACTGCTACCATATTTAATTTCAATGCCAAGCCATCAAAATGGCTGTCTCAACTAAAATCTTATGTCAAGGTGGGATAGTCCATTTAAGACCACAATGGCAATTTATCCGTTTAAGATATGGGTTACGACTTGACTTCTGACAAATATGGCACCAAACTATGGTCAGACTCTGTCACCATGTCAGCCTGTGATCAGGTCAGACATTCTCAGAGTGCAGCTGTCTCTGACTCTCTGCAGTGTTGATCACGTCCTGACCCAGCGAGATTCCGTCCGCCGGGGATCTATTCCAGACGCCTGCAACGGATGGCCCGGGCCAACCTCGTGACGTTCCAGCGCAAATATGCACTGGCACTCACTCGGGACACGTAAGCGTACCCGAGATCTGGCTGGTCGTGTTCCATGACCTCTGATCAGATACAGACAGCAGCCGGCAGCCGGTGCTCCAGGGCGGAGTCCACTGGAGCTCCTGGGTGGCCCCGTATCGACCATGGCCACTCCCGGCCTCCTTCAGTGTCTCCGAAGCCAGCTGTCGAACCCGGTACTGTCGTGAAAATGCCATGGGCCTCTCGCACAAACGTAAAAATGTTTGTGGCTGCAGCACGGTCCAGGCGCGACGGCATTTAAAGGCTTCCCTGCACCTGGCGGAGCTCTGTAACCTGACCTTGACAGTGAGACGGAGGGGCCTCCTGACCGGGGGGGGGGGGGGGGGGCTCATAGTGCGGGCCGAGCGCTACCCGTCCCCCGTCCCCCTTCCCTCCCCCACTCCCCCCACTCCCCGCACACATAGCACCAACACCGCACCAACACCGATCACGAAATCCGGTGGCGAGACCGCTCCGTTTCCGAAACCCGAGAGCGCGGCGCACTTTTTGGTGGCGGCGGTGGGCGGCAGGCGTGAGCCGTCGTACCTTCACGGAAGAGGGGCGCCCGCGCGAGATCACTTTTACTTTTAGTGTATAATTTTATGGAGTGTTTAATCACTTTTTATTTTAGTGTATACTTGTATGCAGTGTGTTTTCCATGATCGCTCTGTCTGTTTATGTGTATATTTTGATGTACCCAAGTGTAACTCTTATATGTGCTCTGTGGTTGACGAAAACCGTAATAGCAACTACGTGTATGGTCTGTAATGCACTGATTATCATCATGATTATGAGGCGGCTAATCCGCGCGAAAATCACCGCCGCCGCGGCCGTCTGCGCTGTTGTTGGCCGGCGTACAACTATGCTATTCTTTGGGTGGGCGGTCGCAGCGCACACGGTTAATGAGGATGCGTCCTGTCGTCCGCCGATGTTACCGGGCGTACAGGTGCCAAAATACCGCCCTGCCGCCGCCCTGCCGCCGCCCCGCCGCCGCCCCGCCGCCGCCGCCGCGAACACCCACTCACCTGTGCGCGCGGCAGGCTTTTTCGGTCCTGTCTGACCTCATGGCGTGACTTCAGGCCCTGAGGCCAGGCCGGGACGCGGCAGGGGGGGGGGACGAGGAAGGGGGGGGGGCGCCCGGAGACCGTCTGATGGTGGCTCGGTCACGTGACCCGCCACAAGCGCCCCCAGCCGGCCGACCGAGAGCGGCCCCGGGGCGAAATGAAAGGTCACGAGACGCCATTTCTTGGCGGCTGCCGGGAAACAGTCGTCGGTTATTTTGACCTTACGGCACTATTTCGGTCGAGTCGGTTGCGACTTTAAATAAACGCACCGGCGCGGTTACCAGACCACAGCGGAACGTACGGCTATAGGTGATAGGAGCGTCGATTGTGTGCTGTTTGTAGTAATCGTATTTGGTATGTTGTATGTTGTACAAGTATGCCATATCTCGTTCCTTATGTGTCGTATGTCTTTTGTCATATCTCATCTGTCAGCACCTTGTACATGCTCAGTTGTCTGTCAGATGTCATATTACTATGTCACATATCGTCTGTCATCTGTCGTATGTCGTATACCGTATATCGTATATATGTCGTATATCGTATATCGTATATGGCTTGTCATATTGTCGTATGTCGTATATCGTTTGTCTTACGACACATGTCGTATATCGTTTGTCGTATGTCGTTTGTCGCCTATAGCGTGTGGCGAATGCCGCAGGTTAAAGTATGCACGTCGTTACGTTAACGTTGTGTGTGTGTGTGTGTGTGTGTGTGTGCATGGGCGGATGCAGGGGAGGGGAAGGGGCCATGCCCCTCCCCCAAACCGCCTGAAATTGGCGAGAAAAAAATATGATATAGAAAACAATCTAAGCAACTTTTACTAACGAAAATTTGTTTTAAATCAGCTCTCAATGCATAAGCATGCAAAATGCGATGCGATTTCAGAATTGAGTGAGACTTTTTGGGATTTGGCCTCCCCAAACACCCGTGCTGGATCCGCCTTTGTGTGTGTCTCTTACCCAAGTCACACGGGGCGTCACAAGACGACTCTCTCCAAAGTCACACGGGGCGTCACAAGTCGACTCTCTCCAAAGTCACACGGGGCGTCACAAGTCGACTCTCTCCAAAGTCACACGGGGCGTCACAAGTCGACTCTCTCCAAAGTCACACGGGGCGTCACAAGTCGACTCTCTCCAAAGTCACACGGGGCGCGTCACAAGTCGACTCTCTCCAAAGTCACACGGGGCGTCACAAGTCGACTCTCTCCAAAGTCACACGGGGCGCGTTACAAGTCGACTCTCTCCAAAGTCACACGGGGCGTCACAAGTCGACTCTCTCCAAAGTCACACGGGGCGTCACAAGTCGACTCTCTCCAAACTCACACGGGGCGCGTCACAAGTCGACTCTCTCCAAAGTCACACGGGGCGTCACAAGTCGACTCTCTCCAAAGTCACACGGGGCGTCACAAGTCGACTCTCTCCAAAGTCACACGGGGCGCGTCACAAGTCGACTCTCTCCAAAGTCACACGGGGCGTCACAAGTCGACTCTCTCCAAAGTCACACGGGGCGTCACAAGTCGACTCTCTCCAAAGTCACACGGGGCGCGTCACAAGTCGACTCTCTCCAAAGTCACACGGGGCGTCACAAGTCGACTCTCTCCAAAGTCACACGGGGCGCGTTACAAGTCGACTCTCTCCAAAGTCACACGGGGCGTCACAAGTCGACTCCCTCAAAAGTCACACGGGGCGTCACAAGTCGACTCTCTCCAAACTCACACGGGGCGTCACAAGTCGACTCTCTCCAAAGTAACACGGGGCGCGTCACAAGTCGACTCTCTCCAAAGTAACACGGGGCGCGTCACAAGTCGACTCTCTCCAAAGTCACACGGGGCATCACAAGTTGACTCTCTCCAAAGTCACACGGGGCGTCACAAGTCGACTCTCTCCAAAGTCACACGGGGCGCGTCACAAGTCGACTCTCTCCAAAGTCACACGGGGCGTCACAAGTCGACTCTCTCTCTAAAGTCACACGGGGCGTCACAAGTCGACTCTCTCCAAAGTCACACGGAGCGTCACAAGTCGACTCTCTCCAAAGTCACACAGGGCTTCACAAGTCGACTCTCTCCAAAGTCACACGGGGCGTCACAAGTCGACTCTCTCCAAAGTCACATGGGGCGCGTTACAAGTCGACTCTCTCCAAACTCACACGGGGCGTCACAAGTCGACTCTCTCCAAAGTCACACGGGGCGCGTCACAAGTCGACTCTCTCCAAAGTCACACGGGGCGTCACAAGTCGACTCTCTCCAAAGTCACACGGGGCGCGTCACAAGTCGACTCTCTCCAAAGTCACACGGGGCGCGTCACAAGTCGACTCTCTCCAAAGTCACACGGGGCGTTACAAGTCGACTCTCTCCAAAGTCACACGGGGCGTCACAAGTCGACTCTCTCCAAAGTCACACGGGGCGCGTCACAAGTCGACTCTCTCCAAAGTCACACGGGGCGTCACAAGTCGACTCTCTCCAAAGTCACACGGGGCGCGTCACAAGTCGACTCTCTCCAAAGTCACACGGGGCGTCACAAGTCGACTCTCTCCAAAGTCACACGGGGCGTCACAAGTCGACTCTCTCCAAACTCACACGGGGCGTCACAAGTCGACTCTCTCCAAAGTAACACGGGGCGCGTCACAAGTCGACTCTCTCCAAAGTCACACGGGGCGTCACAAGTCGACTCTCTCCAAACTCACACGGGGCGTCACAAGTCGACTCTCTCCAAACTCACACGGGGCGTCACAAGTCGACTCTCTCCAAAGTCACACGGGGCGTCACAAGTCGACTCTCTCCAAAGTCACACGGGGCGTCACAAGTTGACTCTCTCCAAAGTCACACGGGGCGTCACAAGTCGACTCTCTCCAAAGTCACACGGGGCGTCACAAGTCGACTCTCTCCAAAGTCACACGGGGCGTCACAAGTCGACTCTCTCCAAACTCACACGGGGCGTCACAAGTCGACTCTCTCCAAAGTCACACGGCGCGTCACAAGTCGACTCTCTCCAAAGTCACACGGGGCGTCACAAGTCGACTCTCTCCAAAGTCACACGGGGCGTCACAAGTCGACTCTCTCCAAAGTCACACGGGGCGTCACAAGTCGACTCTCTCCAAAGTCACACGGGGCGTCACAAGTCGACTCTCTCCAAAGTCACACGGGGCGTCACAAGTCGACTCTCTCCAAAGTCACACGGGGCGTCACAAGTCGACTCTCTCCAAACTCACACGGCGCGTTACAAGTCGACTCTCTCCAAAGTCACACGGGGCGTCACAAGTCGACTCTCTCCAAAGTCACACGGGGCGCGTCACAAGTCAACTCTCTCCAAAGTCACACGGGGCGTCACAAGTCGACTCTCTCCAAAGTCACACGGGGCGTCACAAGTCGACTCTCTCCAAAGTCACACGGGGCGTCACAAGTCGACTCTCTCCAAAGTCACACGGGGCGTCACAAGTCGACTCTCTCTCTCTAAAGTCACACGGGGCGTCACAAGTCGACTCTCTCCAAAGTCACACGGGGCGTCACAAGTCGACTCTCTCCAAAGTCACACGGGGCGTCACAAGTCGACTCTCTCTCTAAAGTCACACGGGGCGTCACAAGTCGACTCTCTCCAAAGTCACACGGGGCGTCACAAGTCGACTCTCTCCAAAGTCACACGGGGCGCGTTACAAGTCGACTCTCTCCAAAGTCACACGGGGCGTCACAAGTCGACTCTCTCCAAAGTCACACGGGGCGCGTCACAAGTCGACTCTCTCCAAAGTCACACGGGGCGTCACAAGTCGACTCTCTCCAAAGTCACACGGGGCGTCACAAGTCGACTCTCTCCAAAGTCACATGGGGCGCGTCACAAGTCGACTCTCTCCAAAGTCACACGGGGCGTCACAAGTCGACTCTCTCCAAAGTCACACGGGGCGTCACAAGTCGACTCTCTCCAAAGTCACACGGGGCGTCACAAGTCGACTCTCTCCAAAGTCACACGGGGCGTCACAAGTCGACTCTCTCTCTCTCTCTAAAGTCACACGGGGCGTCACAAGTCGACTCTCTCCAAAGTAACACGGGGCGTCACAAGTCGACTCTCTCCAAACTCACACGGGGCGCGTCACAAGTCGACTCTCTCCAAAGTAACACGGGGCGTCACAAGTCGACTCTCTCCAAAGTCACACGGGGCGTCACAAGTCGACTCTCTCCAAAGTCACACGGGGCGTCACAAGTCGACTCTCTCCAAACTCACACGGGGCGTCACAAGTCGACTCTCTCCAAAGTCACACGGGGCGTCACAAGTCGACTCTCTCCAAAGTCACACGGGGCGTCACAAGTCGACTCTCTCCAAAGTCACACGGGGCGTCACAAGTCGACTCTCTCCAAAGTCACACGGGGCGTCACAAGTCGACTCTCTCCAAAGTAACACGGGGCGCGTCACAAGTCGACTCTCTCCAAAGTCACACGGGGCGTCACAAGTCGACTCTCTCCAAAGTCACACGGGGCGTCACAAGTCGACTCTCTCCAAAGTCACACGGAGCGTCACAAGTCGACTCTCTCCAAAGTCACACGGGGCGTCACAAGTCGACTCTCTCCAAACTCACACGGGGCGCGTCACAAGTCGACTCTCTCCAAAGTCACACGGGGCGTCACAAGTCGACTCTCTCCAAAGTCACACGGGGCGTCACAAGTCGACTCTCTCCAAACTCACACGGGGCGTCACAAGTCGACTCTCTCCAAAGTAACACGGGGCGTCACAAGTCGACTCTCTCCAAAGTCACACGGGGCGTCACAAGTCGACTCTCTCCAAAGTCACACGGGGCGTCACAAGTCGACTCTCTCCAAAGTCACACGGGGCGTCACAAGTCGACTCTCTCCAAAGTCACACGGGGCGTCACAAGTCGACTCTCTCCAAAGTCACACGGGGCGTCACAAGTCGACTCTCTCCAAAGTCACACGGGGCGTCACAAGTCGACTCTCTCCAAAGTCACACGGGGCGTCACAAGTCGACTCTCTCCAAAGTCACACGGGGCGTCACAAGTCGACTCTCTCCAAAGTCACACGGGGCGTCACAAGTCGACTCTCTCCAAAGTAACACGGGGCGTCACAAGTCGACTCTCTCCAAAGTCACACGGGGCGTCACAAGTCGACTCTCTCCAAAGTCACACGGGGCGTCACAAGTCGACTCTCTCCAAAGTCACACGGGGCGTCACAAGTCGACTCTCTCCAAAGTCACACGGGGCGTCACAAGTCGACTCTCTCTCTAAAGTCACACGGGGCGCGTCACAAGTCGACTCTCTCCAAAGTCACACGGGGCGTCACAAGTCGACTCTCTCCAAAGTCACACGGGGCGTCACAAGTCGACTCTCTCCAAAGTCACACGGGGCGTCACAAGTCGACTCTCTCTCTAAAGTCACACGGGGCGCGTCACAAGTCGACTCTCTCCAAAGTCACACGGGGCGTCACAAGTCGACTCTCTCCAAAGTCACAGGGGGCGTCACAAGTCGACTCTCTCCAAAGTCACACGGGGCGTCACAAGTCGACTCTCTCCAAAGTCACTCGGGGCGTCACAAGTCGACTCTCTCCAAAGTCACACGGGGCGCGTCACAAGTCGACTCTCTCCAAAGTCACACGGGGCGTCACAAGTCGACTCTCTCCAAAGTCACACGGGGCGTCACAAGTCGACTCTCTCCAAAGTCACACGGGGCGTCACAAGTCGACTCTCTCCAAAGTCACACGGGGCGTCACAAGTCGACTCTCTCCAAAGTCACAGGGGGCGTCACAAGTCGACTCTCTTCAAAGTCACACGGGGCGTCACAAGTCGACTCTCTCCAAAGTCACACGGGGCGTCACAAGTCGACTCTCTCCAAAGTAACACGGCGCGTTACAAGTCGACTCTCTCCAAAGTCACACGGGGCGCGTCACAAGTCGACTCTCTCCAAAGTAACACGGGGCGCGTCACAAGTCGACTCTCTCCAAAGTCACACGGGGCGCGTCACAAGTCGACTCTCTCTAAAGTCACACGGGGCGTCACAAGTCGACTCTCTCCAAAGTCACACGGGGCGTCACAAGTCGACTCTCTCCAAAGTCACACGGGGCGTCACAAGTCGACTCTCTCTAAAGTCACACGGGGCGCGTCACAAGTCGACTCTCTCTAAAGTCACACGGGGCGCGTCACAAGTCGACTCTCTCCAAAGTCACACGGGGCGCGTCACAAGTCGACTCTCTCCAAAGTCACACGGGGGGCGTCACAAGTCGACTCTCTCCAAAGTCACACGGGGCGCGTCACAAGTCGACTCTCTCCAAAGTCACACGGGGCGCATCACAAGTCGACTCTCTCCAAAGTCACACGGGGGGCGTCACAAGTCGACTCTCTCCAAAGTCACACGGGGCGCGTCACAAGTCGACTCTCTCCAAAGTCACACGGGGGCGTCACAAGTCGACTCTCTCCAAAGTCACACGGGGCGCGTCACAAGTCGACTCTCTCCAAAGTCACACGGGGCGTCACAAGTCGACTCTCTCCAAAGTCACACGGGGCGCGTTACAAGTCGACTCTCTCCAAAGTCACACGGGGCGTCACAAGTCGACTCTCTCCAAAGTCACACGGGGCGTCACAAGTCGACTCTCTCCAAAGTCACACGGGGCGCGTTACAAGTCGACTCTCTCCAAAGTCACACGGGGCGCGTCACAAGTCGACTCTCTCCAAACTCACACGGGGCGCGTCACAAGTCGACTCTCTCCAAAGTCACACGGGGCGCGTCACAAGTCGACTCTCTCCAAAGTCACACGGGGCGCGTCACAAGTCGACTCTCTCCAAAGTCACACGGGGCGTCACAAGTCGACTCTCTCCAAAGTCACACGGGGCGCGTTACAAGTCGACTCTCTCCAAAGTCACACGGGGCGCGTCACAAGTCGACTCTCTCCAAAGTCACACGGGGCGCGTCACAAGTCGACTCTCTCCAAAGTCACACGGGGCGCGTTACAAGTCGACTCTCTCCAAAGTCACACGGGGGCGTCACAAGTCGACTCTCTCCAAAGTCACACGGGGCGTCACAAGTCGACTCTCTCCAAAGTCACACGGGGCGTCACAAGTCGACTCTCTCCAAAGTCACACGGGGCGTCACAAGTCGACTCTCTCCAAAGTCACACGGGGGGCGTCACAAGTCGACT
>JAXIVJ010013604.1:5000-32500 GCA_036785665.1 Chirona hameri
CTTCCGACCTGGCAGGGACTGCACTGACTGCTTTGTCACCCTGCCGACATGCTCAGGGGGCCCCTCCGACCTGCCCAGGGGCCCCTCTAGTCTGGCTAGGAACTCATCTGGCATGTTCAAAGGCCCTTCCGACCGGCCCAGGGACCCTTTCGGTCTAGCCAGGGGCCCCTCTGACTTGCCCAGGAGCCACTCCGATCTGCCCAGCGACTCTTCTGGTATAATTGCGGTGGCTGCTTTGTCGCCCTGCCAACATGTTTAAGTGGCCCTCCGACCTGCCTTGGGGCCCCTCCGTGCTGGCTAGGGGCAATTCAGCACGTTCAGGGGCCGTTATTACCAGCCCAGAGGTCCTTTCGGTCTTTTCAGGGGCCCCTCCGATCTGCACAGGGGCCCTTTGAACTTTCCAGGAGCCCTCTAGTCTCTCCAGGGGCCCTCCAGCCTTCTACGGGGCCCTTTCCGACCTGGCAAGGGACTGCGCTGGCTGTTTTGTCGCCTTGCGACATGCTCCGAGGGCCCTCCGACCTGCCCTGGGGCCCCCTCCGTACTGACTAGGGACCCATTCGGCATGTTCAGGGGCCCTTCTGATCCACCTAGGGGCCCTTTCGGTCTGGTCAGGGGCCCCTCTGACCTGCACAAGGGCCCTTGTAACTTCCCAAGGGCCCCTCTGGTCTGTTCAGGGAACCCCCAACCTACTCAGGGGCCCTATCACCTGCAAGGGTCTGCGCTGACCGCTTTGTCGCCCTGCGACATACTCAGGGGTCTCTCGACCTGCCCAGGGCCCCTCTGTGCAGGCTAGGGGCCCATTTGACGTATTCAGGGGGCCCTCTGACCAGCTCAGGGGCCCTTTCGGTCTGGTCAGGGGGCCCCTCTGACATGCACAGGGGCTCTTTTGAACGTCCAAGGGGCCCTCTGGTCTTTCAGAGAGGGCCCTGATGGCCCTAAAGGGCCTCTGAAGTTCTCTAAACTCTCTAACGACCACGCTTCGCGTGGTAAAGAGCCCATGATACCGCGCTCGCGGTCTCATCGGCCCTTTTCGGCGCGCGCGCCGAAAAGCGCCTCGCGCGCCGAAAATAAAGAAAGGAAAAAAACGCCTCCTCCCCCTGGCCTACAGGGGAGGGGGGCGGCTGCACCCGCCGCCCTTCTTGGCTACGTGTCTGACAGGGGCCCCTCCAGTCTTGCTCGGAACTTACCCGCATGTTCAAGGGCCCTTCCGACCGGCCCAGGGACCCTTTCGGTCTAGCCAGGGGCCCCTCTGACTTGCCCAGGAGTCCCTCCGATCTGCCCAGCGACTCTTCTGGTCGGACTGCGCTGGTTTCTTTGTCGCCTTGCGACATGCTCCGAGGGCCCTCCGACATGCCCTGGGGCCCCTCCGAGCTGACTAGGGGTCCATTTGGCATGTTCAGGGGCCCTTCTGACCCACCTAGAGGCCCTTTCGGTCTGGTCAGGGGCCCCTCTGACCTGCACAGGGGCCCTTTTAACTTCTCAGGGGCCCTCTGGTCTGTCTATGAGCACTCTAACCTGCTCAGGGGCCCTTATAACCTAGCAATGGACTGCGCTGGCTGCTTTGTCGCCCAGCCGACATGCTCAGGGGCCTCTCGACCTGCCCAGGGGCCCCTCTGTGCTGGCTAGGGGCCCATTCGACGTGTTCAGGGGGCCAATTCGACGTGCTCAGGGGGCCCTCTGACCCGCTCAGGGACCCTTTCGGTCTGGACAGGGGCCCCTTTGACATGCACAGGACTCTTTTGAACGTCCAAGAGGCCCCTATGGTCTTTCAGAGAGGGGCCCTGGTGACCCTAAAGGGCCTCTGAAGTGCTCTAAACTCTCTAAAGACCACGCTTCGCGTGGTAAAGAGCCCATGATATCGCGCTTCGCGCGATCTCGTCGGCCCTTTTCGGCGTGCGCAGCGCGCCGAAAAGGGCCCTCCTGGCCTCCAGGGAGGGGGGGGGGGGGGGGGGGGGGGGGGGGGGGGGGGGGGGGGGTGGGGGGGGGGGGGGGGGGGGGGGGGGGGGGGGGCGGGGGCGCACTCACCACCCCTTGGCTATGTGCCTGATCTCAGATGACATCAAAACGTTCCGAAGGTGGAACGACGAGCACCGTTCAGGGACGCATATTCGCGCGCCATATCCCGATCAGGAACCTCGCGCGTCGCCTGATGGACATGGCACTTGGCAGACTGCCACAGAGTTGAGCTTGCGCTGCTTCATCGCGCCCCGAGACAGTCTGAGAGACATTCAGCTCGTCCGCCCGCCAGGCTGGCCGAAAAGGGCCCCAGCTGGTGGTTGGAGGGGCAGCTGCCCCTCCTGCCCCCCCTGTGGCGCCGGCCCTGAGGGTGCACACGTGAGGACGTGCAGAGGGCACCCCACCCACGACTTGTGGGAAAGTGGCGGCTGAGAGGTCCCTAACCGCACACCAAATTTGAACAAAAATCGGCTCAGTCGTTCCTGAGATATGTAATAGGGGTGTGCACGTGCGCGCGTGCAGAGGCACCCCACCCCTGACTTGTGTGAAAGTGGTGGCTGAAGGGTTCCTAACTACACACCAATTTTGAACACAATCGCCTCAGCCGTTGCAGAGTTTTTGCGAGAAAACACTTTTCAACACCCCTCACGCGGCACGCGCCACGCGCAATGGTAATCACCCCACATGAGTCAGCACTGGTCTCAAACAGGATAGGTTGGATGGGCTGCTCAGACGAAGAAGTCCGCTTGTCAATCGGACGTGTGGTTGCAGATATATGATCTTCTCAATAGCATCGCCACAGGTCGGGCCGGGCCGGGCTCATAATCAGATTTGTCCCGTATACCACGGAAGGACGAGCGAGCGCCTCGCGCTCGCTCGTAACCAGTAAGGCGCCGTAGTTTGGCGATGAACGAGCAAGCGCGAAGGAAATGTATGGGGAATTTCAACTCGATCGGGCAAGTAGTGTCTGAGATACAAAAAAAGGTGCGCACGTGCGCACGTGCAGAAGCCTTTGACTTTTGGGAAAGTGGAGGCTGAGAGGTCCCTAACCACACACTAAATTTGAACACAATCGGCTCAGCCGTTCCAGAGATATATAATAGGGGTGTGCACGAGCGCACGTGCAAAGACATCCCAACCCCTGACTGGTGGAAAGGCGGCGGATGAGAGGTCCCTAACCACACATCAAATTTGAGCCCACAATGGCTCAGCCGTTCCTGAGATACATAATAGGGGTGTGCACGTGTGCACGTGCAGAGGCACCCACCCTGACTTGTGGGAAACTGGCGGATGAGAAGTCCCTAACCACACACCAAATTTTAACGCAATCGGCTCAGCCGTTCCTGATATATAGAATAGGGGTATGCACGTGCGCACGTGCAGTCACCCCACCGCTGAGTTGTGTAAAAGTGGCGGCTGAGGGTCCCTAACCACACACGAAATTTGCACATAACCTGCACAGCCGTTGTGGAGTTATTGCCAGAAAATACTTTCCAACATCCCTCACGCGGCACGCGCCACGCTCAGTGGTAGTCACCCACATGAGTCGGCACTGGTCTCAAACAGGGTAGGTTATATGTGGCTGCTAAGCAAAGAAGTCCGCTTGTCAATCGGACGTGCGGTTGCAGAGATATGAGCTTCTCAAAAGCGTCGCCACGGGCCTGGTCGGGACGGGTCGGGTCGGGCCGGGCCGGGCCGCTCAAAATAAAAATAAATGCCATACACCACGGAAGTACGAGCGAGCAGCAAAATGGCCGTCGAGGTTCTGTTCGGCTGCTGCAATCAGCACTCAAGAGCTGTTTTGTCGCAATGCTATTGGCCGGCGCTAACGACATGCTAGCAAATTTGTATCGATATTCCGATATTATCAATGCTTATAGTATAGTAGTGGTGAGCCCTCTGGGGCCTACCCGACAACTGTTTACTACCAGGCAGTTCCTGTTTTTTTTTTTAATATCTCAGCAACTAGTGTGAATCTAGATACATGAAAGTCATGGTTCGATTCATACAAATATGCTCTATAAACCAGTGTCAAAACCCACAAAAAAGCGATGTCAGTAGACACACTCCCTTTTACCCTCGCCCGGGTAGGGCAAAATACCTACGTGACCGGGTAGGGGGGAAGGGGGGTACGACCCCCTGGCGTTTCGCTCCTAATTGAGCCGAGCCGTTTCGCCCCATATCCGTATCGCTTCGATGAAAAAATGAGCGTGTTGCTTGTGACGAGAAGAAGCCGCTGATATCCAATTTATTATCCATTTTAAGGTCCTGGGTTATTAGGTGACCTCTGAGGTTATGTCAATGACCCGGATGTCATCCAAATCGTAAATGCATAAACATTGAATTTAATCGAGCTAGAATAGTGAAAAAGCATATAATTATGCAAAAATGGATGCTAAATTTGATATCAGCGTCTTTAAATGTCCTTGAAACTAACAAAATCAAAAAAGTAATATTAGGTCATTCGAGGTCAGTGACCTCGGTTGACCTGTGAAAGTGCATGACCCTAGTGGAACATATAATAAAGCAAAATGGATGTCAAATTTGAAATCAGCGTCACAAAATGCCCTAGAAACTGCCAGAGGCAAAATAAGTAATCTCAGGTCATCGGAGGTCATTGACCTCGGTTGACCTCTGAAACGGTCAACCGAGGTCACGATCTCGGTGGAAACCATAAATGTCTCCTGGTAACACCTGTGCATATGCTCCTGAACAACAAACACTCGGAAACTGCACAAGTTACAAGCATCGATACTACGGGACGCCAGTTGCTCCTGACATAACCTTGGGAAACCGGTCATAGGTCACGGGTCATGCGGGGTATAAGTTCAAAATTGTCAGAGTATGTGTCTTAATGCTTAAAGTTCCATACTTGGTTCTCTAATATATCTTCCGATTTTTAAAATATCGTTAAAATAAATACTTTTGTGGCAAGTTTAAAAAAAACATTTTTTTTTTGCATTTTTGGGGTCAAAATCCACAATTTTGAAAATACGATATAGCTATTTGGAATAGAATGTTATTTTCTTTCTTTTCACCTTTATTTTGTTTTGCGATTTGCATAAAAACTCTATTTGTTAAGATTTTACAAACATTTAACGTTTTTCCACAAAAATGACATGACATGACGTCACTAAAACGTCATTATCTTCCAAAATGCTTGACCAATTGCAATCACATTTTGTCAGAAGACATATAATTGATGCAACATAAGGTACCCCGAAAGTTTCACTTTGATAACTCTAATAATTTGTAAGTTATTAAGAAAATCCGGGAGGTGGTGGTGGGGGGAGGGTAAAATTTACCCCCCCCCCCCCTCAGCGCCGCGCGGGTTAAGGTATACAACTATTAATTCACACTTAATACAAATATCTGGATCAAATGATACAATACCAATCTTCGGCCTACAAAGGATGGCAAACATTCCTTTTACCCATAATTCCGGTAGGCTTTGACGTCTTTCAACATACTTTTCCGGTTTCGCATGAAAGTGGAAGTCTTCACAGGTTTGTCCCGACCTTGATTCCCTTAAAAGTCGCGCAGCTGTTTGCGTAAGATTCCGGCCGTGACGCTCAGACAGGACGTGTCTGCAGGCTGCAACGCTTCCCAATGGGTTACTAAACACCGGCCAGTGTTTCAGTATTGCGAATGCTTACAGTATTTAAGCCCAGGGTGGGCGTGAGGAGAGCATCATATCCAGCCGCAACATGAAGACGGTAACAGCTACAGCTCAGCTTGGCAACAATTTACTTTAGATTCACGTTTCGGATGTGCTTTCTCAGTAAAAACACATTTCTTTAATATGTAGTTACATAAGGTTTTTGTTTCAAACTCTATAGTACTTCATCACAAAGAAGTTGTGAAGGCAAAATTTGAGAGTATATATTTTTCATCCAGCAGAGCGTAAGCGAAATGTATCCAGTCGATATGTGATCAGATTCTACACTCCATATTGCAGAGAGAAGCCAGTCTCTGATACTGCACTTCGCTGATCATACCATCACATTATCAAGTTTAACACCAATATAAATGCCAGTAGAACAACATCTTCGAAGCCTGACCTTTGCTCCCCGTGTCTCTGGAGTCTGACCGTATTTCTGTCTGTGTGTTCTGCAGATCACGCTGACCTTGTGTGTGCTGCTCGCCGCTTTCCACCCAACGTAAGTTAAAACACGGCTGATACACTCCGACCGAACAATAGTCGGTATTCGCAAACATCATTTGCATACCTTATTTACATTTCCTTGATTCCTGGTGTTACTTAGAGCTGAAATGAGTGCGTTAAATAAAATGCAGCTCGTTAATATCAATGGTGATACTGATGATGCTGCATCTGTTCCAGGGTGGGGACCTTCGGCCAAGGCGGCGGCAGTAAGGGCGGCGGCGGCCGGGGCGGCGGCGGCGGGAACTACGTCAGAGTAATCAGCTCTCATGGCAGCTACGGAGGCCACGGAGGCTACGCCAACGGCTACGGCTACGGCGGAAGCCAAGGCGGAGGCCACAGCTACGGAGGCTACGGTGGAGGCTCTGGCTACGGCGGCGGCCACGACCAAGGAGGCTACGGTGGAAGCTCTGGCTACCGCGGCGGCCACGGCCACGGAGGGCACAGCCAAGGAGGGCACGGCCACGGCCACACCGTAGTCATCGAGACGGCCGGCGGTGGCCGCGGAGGCTTCGGCAAGGGCGGCGGAGGATTCGGCAAGGGCGGCGGAGGATTCGGCGGCGGCTACGGAGGCAACGGCGATGGCGACTACGAGTTCATCCCTGTGCATCATCTGCGTCCGCAGTACGTCAGCCACGGATACGGCGGACACGGCGGACACGGCGGATACGGCGGGTCCGTTGGATTCGGCGGCGGCCACGGCGGGTCCGGTGGATTCGGTGGCGGATACGGCGGGTCCGCCGGATTCGGCGGCGGATACGGCGGGTCCGGTGGATTCGGCGGCGGATACGGATATGGTGGATCCAGCGTGTATTAGTCACACAATAATGTTATCCTGCTTCCCCAGCAGTGAGTGTTATGAAGAAGTACCTAGTCAGTGGAAGATGTGTTAGTTTTTACACGAAGGATAAATACTCGTGCTTTGTTTTGTGAGCCACAATACGATGTATTGCGATTTTGTTTGGTTATGTTCAACAAAGCACTATCTGACGTGTGGTAAAATACAAAGTCAAAAGGTTTCCAGAATTTCGTTTTTTTTATATGTAGCGCCCCAGCGGATAACAATATCAATACTGCTATTTCTGGGAATGACATTTGTTATGGTTTCAAAGGCTGAAACCGGCCAATAATTAATGCTTTCTTGGCTTTGATTTAAAGAAAATCTAGTTAAGCAACTTCCGCAAGCAAAGTTTGCTTTGAATCAGTTCTTAATGCACAGGAATACAAATCCGACGATAGATTGGAATTGTGTCAGCCGTTTTGGGATTTGCCCCTCCCCCTATCCACTTTCTATCCTGGATCCGCCCTAGTGTATGATATGGAAGTGAGCATCACTCTGGTTATTGATTCAACACTGATTGAATCGATTGGAATCGTTGAATCAAAATTAATCGAATCAAAACATAATTGATTCACCACCAGATTTTTTGATTTATGAATCGTGATTGAATCAAAACCTGCATCAAATCAAGGCTGATTGAATCAAAAGATTTAACGATTCAAGTACACTGGTAAATTGTGCAAATACATGCAGTCCCAGTGACTACATTCATTTATATTGAAATACTATTGCTGTAACAATGTTTTAATGATCATACATATGAATGTTTCCATTTGTATTGATTTGACACAAATTCAACTCATATATTTAAATGTTGAATCAAACGTGAATCGATTAAAACATTTGTTTTGATTCTTTGAATCAGAAGATCTCATTTCTCAAAATTGTATCCGTGAATCGAACGGTGATTAAATTATTCGGATTCCAAAATGAATCATGATTGAATCGTTCCAAAAAAGTTGAATCAATAATCAGTCTGGTGAGCATGTGAATATCAAAGTGGTCTCACTAGCTCATGTTTCAGAAGATTTGGTAACTTTATTTGGCTGACTTCGTTTTTGGACCACAAAGACATCGGTTGCAATACGTCATGGGTATAATCGTCTCATGTTGCAGACGAGAACGAGGAGAAAACTCGCGGGATCAATATTTATTTAGTCTAAAACAAATATTTTACGTTTTTTCACCACAGTTCCCGAATAACCAACCACACCCCATGATGTCGTCGACAGTGAAGAGGCAAGGTACAAATAATTTGTCCGCAGATGTCAGAACCTCAAACCCGTACTGTCATATTAGCTCATTAAGGCGGGTCCCCTATATTATGCTCCCCTATATTACCAATATGCTCAACCTACCCCGTTTTTCCTTAATCTTTGGTGTGGTCTTCGTATTATTTTTGTTTTGGTTTCATCTTAAAGTCTATGAAACTATCACATACTGTTCTGTCTAGTACTTTGCGTTCAATATAATTATAAACACAAAGACGTGTTTTACAAAACACAATTTGTTTTCACTTGACAATATCAGACTGAAATATATAGACAGACAACATTATATAAATAGACCATTGCTCGCCATATGAAAGTATGCCAACATAGAATGGCTGGTCAAAGGCTAATAATTTATTCTGTTGACGCCATGCGTATGTGATGCGAGTTTGAAATAAATGTCCAATGCTTATCAGGCACTCTCCAAAACCGATGTTTCGACACGGCATTTCTTGTGCGTCCTTATCTTTCTCACATTAAATTTCCAGCTAATAACCAGTCTGTTGGAATTGTAAAAATTACAATAATATGGGTACAATATTCTAACAAATATGTGGGTTATTAATCTTTACCAAACTGTCTGTCAACATCTCGAAAATTGACAGAGGTATAGCGACGTGTGGTTGAAACCAATAGAAAGAAAAATGAATTTTCTATCTGGAATGCGCCACCATATGTGAACTAAGGTCAACAGTTAGGTCACAAAAGGTCATTGCATTTGAGAGAGAGATTCCCAAACCGGGACACTGCTTCGGAATAACTTCGGACAAATGCAAGAAAAAGTAATGTGGTTTTCCCATTATGCTTGTATCGAGTTCAGTGGCGTACCCAGGATTCGCTCCAAGGGGGGGGGATTTATCAGGGGCCCATAAGGTACCCTAACAAAAAACAAAATCACCGGATTTGGCCCACTATATTTTTAGTGGGCACATTTTCAAACGCAAATTGTCGTTCTTTTTTACCAGCCTGACTGACGGGCACGGGGACCCCTGCCTTGTACCGGGGGACCGGGGCCCCTGTGTTCAATACCACTACCCGGGGACCCCAGCCATGTACCGGGGGTCAGGGCCCCTGTGTTCAATACCACTACCCGGGGACCTCTGCCTTATACCGGGGGTTCGGGGCCCTGCCTTGTACCGGGGGTCCGGGGCCCCTGTGTTCAATACCACTACCCGGGGCGCCCTGTGTTCAACTTCAGTACCACTACCAGGGGCCCCCTGACCGACAAAGGGGTTTATGATAGTCCCAGGGGCCCCGATATGCCGGCAAGAGGAGCACTCTGACTGCCATTTGGCGGGCCCGTGCCTATTCGTCTCCAGCTAATGGGTCCCCTTGACGGGCACGTCCACGGGGCCCCTTTCTTGTAACGGGGTCCTCCTGCCTGGCATCAGGGGCCCCTATCTTATACCAGGGACCCCCTGCCTGGCACCAGGGGCCCCTGTACTCAGTAGCACTACCCGGGACCCCTGACCGACAGAGGGGTTTCTAATTGTCTCAGGGGTCCCCGAGTGGCGCAAGAGACCCGCTTGTATCCGCCCCTAAGGGCCCCAAGCGATAATAATTTTAGGAAAAACAAACTAATTAAAAGGTTGAAAATGGGACCCCTTAAAACAAAGTGGGCCAAATCTAGTGAGTTTAACAAAAATTGGGGTAGGTAGGCTGGGCCTTCGATTTGTAATAGACCCTTTTCAAGGGCCTGGATAAATTCCCATGGGTCCAGTCGTCGCTCCAGGGTCTCGGGTCGTTCATCCATGAATCCCCAGATGGGCCTTCCAAGGGCCCGGTCGATAACCGAGGAGCCCAGCCGACCTTTCAAGATCCCCGGCCGATCTTCCATTGGATGATTTATTGCCCCTGTTATCACGTGGCGCTCGAAATAGGGCCTTCGGGCCATATTTCCAAAGGGGCACATACGGCCAAATGGGCCCGTACGGACCTTCAGGGGGGGGGGGGGTTGCCCTGATTGCCTCCCCCCCCTTGGGTACGCCTATGGTGTGGTTACCATGCCCAGGTACAATAATAGTGTCCTGAGAACATAACAAATTTGGCTATTTCTCGTGGATATATAGGGGAGGGTAGGGTAAGTTGAATCTATGGGGGATAAGATGAGCCTCGCCAATTTCTCCACTTTTATCACGTCAATTGTTCCCGCCCTTTGCATGTAAATCGACGGCAATGCTACAGTCTTTCAGTTGAATCGCTGCCGCCATCGAGACACATGAGAGTGAGCTGTTGGGGAAAAAGTTTGCATGTTCAGGAGTAAAATTTGAAAACATTTCTAAACTTGTGCTAGTTCTTAAGCAATGCACCAAGCTTGTGTGGTTCCGTGGCACTGTAGCCATATATCAGTATAGATGTGATGCAGAGTCGCTGGCTGCAGGAAGATACACGTTTTCGCCACGTGCGAGAATATCATAATTTGGTCGTGTGTGGGGCTTAAGCAAGATGAGCGGGCGTCGCCGGGCTGCAAATTCCCGAAGTCTAATAACCATTCGCACTCGGAATTGGAGATGACTTCATAGCTGCTGGGCGAGTCCATTATACCATCGGGGGAGGTTGGCACCTCCCTGAATGGGATGCTGGGCCGCGACATGTCCCTATAAGCGACAATAATCGAAGCGATCGCTGTGTGTGATGCGCTTAGCCTCGGTGCGCACCATATGAAACATATAGTTTATTCTCGTTACGGCGCGGTCGTCAGGCAGAAGTGCATTTGATCTCCGTTTACATGTCAGATCGGTAAGCAACAGTACCTATATTCGGAGTCTGTATTATATTTATATTGCTTTGTTTATACTTGAAGACAGGCGGTCGACCAAAATAGCAGTGTTAGACAATTATTCCCTGAATATTTCGATAATATGTATTTATTTCGATCGCATACGTAATATTAGAAGGTAAGGCGTTGAATTTTAAATACGTACTTTTCCATCCAGAGATTCCATGAAAAGAGCACGGAGCAAGTCAGTTCAGTTGACACGTGCGACAACTGTGTTTAGAAAACGGAAAACGCGTTTATATTTCAACCTCGGTTTTCTATTACCTGTCGAGGCGCTCCAATAGAAGTTAATAGTAATTTTGAAAGACATGTATTTTTTGCCCTCGCGACAGGGAACAGCTGGAGACGCCGCAGTATCACGTCCAGATAAACCACGAAGCAATTTTCATCACCATCAATTTGCAATTATTTTCATTCGAATCGTCGCAAACAACTCAAGTGCCGTATCCAATTCAAAACAACTCAAACCGTCGGCAGTACTCCATAGCAAACAACGCGCAGCAACCAAAACGCTGGCGCTCAACGTCTCCAGAACTCAAACGGAAACGACGATCCAACGTAAATCACAAACTCTCGTAACCTGCTCGGAGTGGTCAAAGCGCCTAATGACTCTACCTTCTATATACGGCCTTTCTCACAGGATCCAACACAAAATAGCTTCCAGATCCTCCAGATTAACAAATGAGTATGCGCAATAGGTAGGGAGACTGTGACGTCACAGTGACGTCACATCCAAGTGAATTCGACCAATCAAATTAATTGGTGCGAATGGTTATTAGACTTGGGGAATTTGCTGCCGGGCTATGTTGAGCCATTGTCCAAAGCACACCATAATGGTGCAGTTCATCCTTTGAAGTCGTGGGTATCAACATTTAGTCTTGCATTCAAAACTCACCATCGAATCATCCATTGATATAAATCAAATTGATCTTTCGTTTCAAATGCGTCAAATTATGATAGAAATGTAGAGCAACCACCAGAAGGAGCCTTAGTCTGCGGATATATACGATTCCTATATACTTACATATCTGTATGTAAACAAATACATTTATTCCTTGGGTATACCCCTAGGGAAGTACTGCAGGGGTATCGCCACGGATTTTTGAGTGGGGGGAGGGGAGGGGACGAAGTGCCGAATGAACCATCAGCGCGGTTCGCGACAATGTGAATGCAAATCAGTTTTTACCTTATAATTTTTAATTAGGTACACAATTTTTGTTGTTGTAACTACCAGTTTTTTTTAGTTTTTTTAAAACTATAACAGGTGATAGATGACAAACAATAACTTCTTCGAAAATCTTCATGGCATATTGTTCAAACGACGCTGTATTCGTTAGGCACTGCCAGGCGATTCGCTCATCGCTGTTTGGGATACATATTCTAGTAATTCGTGTTACATAGAAAGCTATGTCATACTAATTATACGAAGTGGCAGCCACGGTGAGCCACCTGTCCGTCTGTCCGTTTGGATGTCATTATATTGCTTAACCCTATTTGTAACAGGCTCGTGGCTACCCCTATTTGTAACAGGGGGGGGGGGGGATTCCGCCCCCCGGAGATCTCGAGATCTACCCGTCCAATTTTCAAAAATAAAACGGCGTTTGGTTCCCCTCAACACAATCTACATTTCTAAATCATACACAAAATCTAAATTTTTATAGGGGGGCAACAGGGGGGCAAAAACTACAAATTTTAGTGGTATTTTTGATCCAACACAGCTGTCATGTTTATCAACCGATTTTAACACAACTAATGGGAATGTGTAGAGATTGAATTGGAAATTGATATATGGCGGTGACTTTTTAAAATAAAAAAATCATAGGCGTGTGCAGGTCACTCAATATGGGGGTGAAGTAAATGCGTAATCAAACCATTTTTCGATGTTTTTTTATAAATGAAATGGTATGTTATTGTGACATTAGAAAAAGCAGTTATTAATCATATTTGTTTTGCCATAGGCGGTACCAGGTTAGTGAAAAAGGGAGGTCAAATTGGGAAAAAAATATTACCCGCAGGCAAGTTGCTACCCAGCACTATAAATAAGTTACTGATCGTAGATAGTTCATTTTTGCATGTTGTACTTCATCATAGGCGTATCTAGGATCCAAACTGGGAAGTCGCAAGATAAGTATATTATACACTATTATGATACTAAATAGTCAACAGTGACTATTTCACTTCCAACTTCAATTCACATTGCTCACATTTTACCCTACCTGGACTTGCCCATTATCTTATAATCGTTTGTAGAGTACCCTGTGGTGCGTGTTTCATCCGAAAACTGCAGTATGTTATGTCATTGTACGCCCATGCCTCTTAGTTTCCTTGCAATAATATGACCCTCTTTTTTCCATTACTGAGCGCGCCTCTGCAAAAAATGACTTTATTCCATTTTTTGGCCTCATATGTGCATATATCACTATAAGCTAACCGTCTATTGCGCCGTTATCGCTGGCATATCGTCATCGCCATGCCAGTCACCCCCCTTTTCATGTGCCTGAACACGCCCCTGAAATTTTATATGTAACAAATTATGTAAATAATGGAAGCAGAAGCTATCTTTTACATCTTGATAGCTATAAATGCCCCTTACATCGCTCTATTGGCTTCCCGCCAAGCATTGAATACTCCCTAGAAACCCCTCCCCCTTTTCAAGCCCCTGCCACCGCCTCTGCCATGCAATTTGTATGATATTGCATTAACATCAACTAATTTGCATATGTTGCAATCACCGTAAACCAATGTAACTCCTTTTCGCAGATACTTGAGGCAGTTAGGAAGAAGCCGTGAAGATCGCATTTCCGGATTAACGCCAAATGTCGCCGCCGAACCCACCCGAAACCGTGCCCTGGAGCCGCCTCTGTCCAGGTTAAGAACTCAAAATTTTGACTCCATATGTAAAATCTGTCTTGGGAAAAGTCCCAAAATTTCATGGGCCTGCTCCCAGTGGTTCTGGAGATATCTGCGAAAAATATGAGAGGGGGGGGGGGGGGGCGGAATCCGCCCCCCCTGTTACAAATAGTGTTAATAACTCCGCGCACCTTGCAGTCAAAACCGCGAAATTTGGCATGTTAGTGGGGATGTGGGGTTGCACCATCGTAGACAAATTTTGAGTCGATCCATGATCACAATAGACTGAAATGTTAATGTTCCTTAATATGCCGTAAATATCAGAACTTATATGCGCCACCCGGAGTTGCCACTGAGCTGGCTTTTTGCTTTCGGGAGACACTGGCTCGGTGGTCATCGGGGTCAGGGTCAGGGGTTTGCTAGATTTTTAGGAGGTCGGTGGTGCGATGCAAGGTAACGTCACTGGCGTGTTTTATATCTTCTTCATAAGCTCAGCGCATCTCACTGTTCTGCATGCTGGCCGACCCGGGCTGCCCGTAACTGTACCAGGAGGACGGATCGCCCCGGAACCGGTGACTGCCGCTGGCTCGTTGTGCGGGGTAGTCATTTGTGGACGGCTGGCCGAAAGGAGTAGGGATGAAGTAGCTCATGTACTTGGAGTAATGGATGAAGTAGTTATCAGAAAACTACATCGGTTTGCAAACTGTGAACGCATTTGGGCAGAACTTGAACGAAATGTCTTGCATATTTTATTTGATAAATATAGTCCGAAGCTTTTGAATGGATATATTTCTTAGGTTAGGACCCGGCATAAACAGTTTTATTACCGATCGGAGCGAGGTCTTCAGTCAACTAGGGGGGGGGGGGATATACGTATGAGTTGCCCGACCGTAGCTATGGTTTTCAGAAGCATGTTTCTTTGCAGCTATTCGGTCGAAGTGACGGAAAACTTGGACACAAAAACGTTAATGTCGTAAAGCCATCTGCCGGTGTGTCCATAAAGTGCAAGCACAAAGTGTGCCTAAACTAGAAATAGGGCACATTGACGCCATAATATGCCCGTTTTTCTGATACTGAAATTGCATTTAAATCCCTGTCAACTTCACTCAAGAAAAGTAAAACAAGATAAAAATATCGCCCTGATCCCTTCCATTCTTCCATTGCACTGATACTTTTTCCAAATGCTTTTATGATATTGAAACCTGCAATATTTCCGAACAAAATATGGATTTATGTCTCCAAAACTGGGGGGCGGTGTCCCCCCCCCCCTACAGCGACGCCCTTGGGAAGTAGGGAGATCACAACTTAAGCTTCGATCTCTCCATTCTCTGCATATACAACTTGATCAACTTGCCCCACGAGCTGGATGAACTTACCCCACCCATGGGGTAAGTCCAGCAATGCGTAACATTTTATTTCTTGTCATTTCTAAACGTAACCCGTTTGTTTTGTGAAAAAGTTGTAGCACCATGGCGTGCACAACAGAACAAACTGTCGGTACATATGTAAACAACTAGGTTATCGCAAGTAGTGTGTCTGCAATATTGTCGAAGAAAAAGGGCGGCTTATCTTACCCCACCTTCCCCTAGGTCATTCCTTCCTTCCTTCTCGTCTTCTTCATTCCTTCCCGTTGACATCATTCATCACATAATTCCCGTTGACTTCAATAAGGAAATCACATATTTGACATGACCTTAGGTCACTGATGTAAAAACTAAGTAATCACCAAAGTATGACCGCGCTAAGATGCTGTGAAGGGCGGCGCCGTAAGATGCTGTGAAGGGCGGCGCCGTAAGATGATGTGAAGGGCGGCGCCGTCAGATGCTGTGAAGGGCGGCGCCGTAAGATGCTGTGAAGGGCGGCGCCGTAAGATGCTGTGAAGGGCGGCGCCGTAAGATGCTGTGAAGGGCGGCGCCGTAAGATGCTGTGATGGGCGGCGCCGTAAGATGCTGTGAAGCGCGGCGCCGTAAGATGCTGTGAAGGGCGGCACCGTAAGATGCTGTGAAGGGCGGCGCCGTAAGATGACGTGAAGGGCGGCGCCGTAAGATGCTGTGAAGGGCGGCGCCGTCAGGGGGGACAGAGGGAACACCGTCCCCCCAGCCCCACGGCTGGGGGGATTGTCCCCTTCAGTTTTGTAGACATTTCTCTATACTTATTCGAAATTACTGCAGTTTTCGTTGTCTCAAAAAGCATTTGGAAAAAGTCGAACTGCAGAGGAAGGGATCAGGTGGATATTTGTGCTTTTCTGAGGGGAAGTTAGCAGGAATTTAAATGGAATTTCGGAAGCAGAAAACATAAGGCATGCCATAGTGCAAAATGTGCCTTATTTGTTGTTTACGGCACACCTATTTGTGCTTGCTGAAAGAAAACAGCGGCGGTGTTTATGGTTCTCCAATCTCTGTCGCAGTCGCCTATCTACTTATGTGCTTAACCCGCGCACTGCAGCGGGGGTTAATTTCCCCCCCCCCCCCCTCAGGTTTTTCGCTGATAGTTTTAGCACACCTGTTAGTACATCAATTGCACACACTTTAAGAAAAAATAACCTTGGGTCATCTCAGGTCAAGTCACCAGACCAGGTCAAGTGACCCCACCTCCAAAAGTGTTTGCAGTTGTGCCAAAGCCAGCGTTTTTCACCGATCAGTTTCAAACTTACAGGATGTCATGAGGGCATAAGTACTTACAATTCGTTAATCTCGGAATTGTGATATCGGTGACCTAAGGTCAGGTCAATTTCGTAACCTCCCAATAATAAGTCAATGGGGAAATATACAAATGCTTCCTATTTCAAGGATATGCATGATATTAGTCCAATTACTTTTGGATCATGTTATTATAGGATATTCTTGATGATCCAAGTGTAAGTTTTGTTCAGTGGCCCCTATGGGGTCATTTGAGGTCATGCGAGGTCATTATCATTTTTGTTTGTCAATAACTGCCGACATAATGAAGATAGAGATATAAAACAGACAACAATATGTTTGTCTCGTCGATGCACGTCTTCCCATGTGCAACATGCCCTATTTGGGTCACCACTTGACCTTGTCCTGAGGTCAAATTTTGTAGTTGACTTAACAAGGTCACCATGTATATCATTTGAAGCGCCTTGACAAGATAAACACAATGGCGTAAACTGTGGTCCGTTATCCTTATTAAGTAAAATGTAAATAGCGAAAACGATTTAGCAAGAACCAGTATTCTTCCCTTTTTTACCTCTGGAGCAGGGGCGTAGGAACTATGTTCAAGTTGGGGGCAGGAAGCATTCTGAAGTCGATTCCTTCCATGCAACGCCCATATGCGTAATTTTACAATCCAAAATGTTTGGGGGGGGGGGGGCGGCTGCCACCCTCCCCCCCTGTTCCTACGCCTATGCTCTAGAGCCTCACATATTGACCTGAGATCAAATTTAAGGACACTTTGTCGATTTAAAATTTCACTGGCTGGCGTTTGCCTTACTCCGTTTGTTTCTAACTAGTATAGTTTCCGAGATATATGGGAATTTCTGGAGCGAAGTCCTAAAACAGGAGAAAAAACTGGAAAATTTGACCTTTGATGACCTCTGGTGACCTCAATTTTGACCTGATCTAACAAAAATACTGATATACTTTCGATAGAACTTGTATAAAGCTACCAAATGCCATATTCTTCTTGCCGCTACATAGCGTAGTTTTCGAGATATCACGGGGGCGGCAATCAACCCCCTGCAGTTCGTGTTCGGCGCAAACCAACCCCCTGCAGCTCCTGACCACTGCGCGGGTTAAACTACTAGCCGTTTTCACGAAGGATTATCATGCGAAACTTTTAAAACTTTATCAAATGTTTTGAAAAGTTTCTACTATCTATTCCTTAACTACACCACTTTTACATGCGATTTTTGGCTAGAAATGTCCTTCAGAATTTTGTAATATGTTGGTAAAAATTTAATATGTTGACAAAATTGCGGTTTGGTGGTAATTAGCAAGATAAGTATTGATAAGTCAGTTGTGATGCCAGATCTCCACCGACTGAAACTTTTCAACACTTCAGAATGATTCAGAAAGATTATGTGGCGTGTGACGCTATTGGACGCAATAGACTCGCCTGCGCAGCCCAATCCGGCGGCCGGTATGTGTGGCTTGGCTTTGTCCATGTTCGTGCGGCACGCGGGTCGGAAGCGGCGGCGAATCGATGCTGGCACATCACGGCACATGCCCAGACCGACCTGTGATCCATGACGCTGCAAGATCTAGTAACTAGTATGACGGTATGTTAAACTGAACGAATGGACTCTAGACGCATGTTTTCTTTAAAAACAGCACATTGTGTATCATAAACATGTTATGAGCTCAATACATGTTTCCATAACTATTGAATAGTGATAATTTCGCCTAAATCAGTAATTTATTTCTTGGAATGTATAATATATTAAGACTTGTATACCAAAACTTTTAAAAACATTTCAGAACTTTTCAAAATCATTTCAGCGCAATAATCCTTCGTGAAAACAGAAAGCAGAACAGAATCCTTCGTGAATCTATGAAAGAAAGGGAGCTGACATGGATATCAGACGTTTCTTCAAGAAAAAGGTACCAGATAAATCGAAAATGTATTGTATTGCATAGGTACAAATGGTCTATGAGACAAAATATAAATGTGCGTTTCGGAGTCTTTGGTGACTGACATGTTACTTTGCATTGTTGCTTTGTCATTCCTGGTAAATGAGAGGGCAGTTGGAAAGACTAGTTTCAGTTTGCTTAGGCATTCGTTCAGGTTATCTTTGAGTACCAATGCTTCGTTTGTCTTTACAGGGTGTCCGAAAATTGATGAGCGGCTGTTTCTCGTTTAATAACTAAAAAAAAACAGGATATTAGTGTGGTTCATGATCTTTTCCCATGCATCCCAACAAACTCTGAAACACTCCCGCATGCGCTCCGGCACCTCGCTCAGCAGGTTGCCGAGTGTGCGCGCGTTGATTATCCGCCATGCCGTTTGGAGGCTTTGTACCGGGACCTTTTCTGAGGTAGCGGGCGTCATCTTGTTGGGGTCGTCCCGTTGACTATCCGTCATGCCGTTTGGAGGCTTTGTACCAGGACCTTTTCTGAGGTAGCGGGCGTCATCTTGTTGGGGTCGTCCCGTTGACTATCCGTCATGCCGTTTGGAGGCTTTGTACCAGGACCTTTTCTGAGGTAGCGGGCGTCATCTTGTTGGGGTCGTCCCGTTGATTATCCGTCATGCCGTTTGGAGGCTTTGTACCAGGACCTTTTCTGAGGTAGCGGGCGTCATCTTGTTGGGGTCGTCCCGTTGACTATCCGTCATGCCGTTTGGAGGCTTTGTACCAGGACCTTTTCTGAGGTAGCGGACGTCATCTTGTTGGGGTCGTCACTGATTACTGCCCACAGATTTTCGATCGGTGACGGGTCAGGAGCGTTGCCTGGTTAGATCCCTTCTCTGCAAAAACCCGAAAGGGACTGCGACACCAATTACTTGACTGCGAATTGAGTGCCTGCGACACCACAGTCTTCTTGGCGTGATGGAATAGAGCGCCGTTTTGTTTTTAAAAAAATGTTCTGTGACATTTTCGGCAGGAGTTTGGCATCGGTTGGCAGGCCTTCTTCGCAGCATCGCTGATGTTCTGACCATTTTCAGCACTTCCTTGGCATAGTAGTCGGCAGTAGCTGTCTGGCCGCGGGGCACGTTATGCGGGTCAGAGACCTTTGTAGCTTGTCATGCCCCAGACGAGGACTTTCGGGAGGCCACTTGACCGTCTCGCTGATATGCAACACCTCGCTGTTTTGGACCCAAATCCGATCATTTTATAACCGTTGGGTGAATACGATTCACTGGCGACCTGATTTTGGGCCATGGCACCCCTGACCATTTATAACCGCGTGGTTATGCATCGATGTCTTGCACTCATTCGCCATTGACGAGATGTGGTACAGACTCTTTGGGTACCTCCGAATAAATTACCTCTCCCATGCCATATCGGCTAAGCTCGGGTCGGCCGCTGGGCTCCGTGATCACCCGGCATGTGCATATTCCCCGTAGCCTGGTTTCGATACAATTACGTTTGTTCGCCGGTCGTGGGAGACGGTTGAAACATGCGCACCACCAACCGCTCATCAATTTTGCGATAGCCTGTATATACGTGCAAGCTCTTATTTCAATACTTAGCGTATTGTCTCATCTGAAGTTCCATCACTTTGCGATTCAAGCTTCATCTCTCGTACTGACAGTCTGTATCTGATCAGTCCGTTTATGCTTTCCACGATTTTAAAGTGAAGGATAAGTCGCATCACTATCATTCTTCTTCCAAAAGTGATTTCCAGAAAACAATGTAACGATTTTTTAAGGTTTAAATGGAATGTTTAAATTTAAAAAAAAATTGTCTCTCCTGACCCAAGCATTGACATGACGACATATCTGGGTTTGTTCGCACATCGTTTGCTGTTTTAGCTCTCCAGTTAAACACTATATTGTGTAAGGGACTTTCGAATAAGTTATTGTTATTCATTTGTTATAAGTTTTAATGAAAAAAATAAAGCTGGTAAACATATCTTAAAAAAATATTGCCTTCCTAAGTTAAATGATTAAGTAAAAACTTATTTTTCTTCGCATTTTCACGAACCGTCTGATGGTTTATTCGACACTTCGTCCCCCCCCCCCACTAAAAAAAAATCCGTGGCGACGCCCATGCCTGTGACCCTATTTTGAACTTTTTGGAGGTGACCGGTGGGGTCACATGACGTGACCTATGTTATTCATACCGACAATGTCGTCCTAGTTATGATTGCAGAGACCCATTGACAATGGGAGACATGTGTTGCATCACGTGGGTTGGGTTCTTGTTTGACGGCTATTCTCAGCGTGTTCCCAGGGTCACTGCGAATCGTCACCTCACGCACCGCGCATTATCGTCCTATAAGGATCAGAATATTGTCATATCGCAATGTCTGGTCCGCCTTATAGCCCAACCGCGACTGGGTGGCGTAAAACTGGCAATACGGCAATATATCGCAATGAGTACTTGCTGCAACCGGCTCATTCCAGGGAAACGCGTTATGTGATAATTGGCAGGGCCATTTGAAATGCTGTATATAAGGCCGGTGTCGCCGTCACATATCACATCCAGCTCAAGTAGTCACATTCATCAGCATGAAGACGGTAACTGCTATTCAGACTCCGCGGTGCCATCTGCAGTTGCCTCGTGGCAGCGTTCAGTGATTTTGTGCAGCACAACCAGTCATAGTGAAGTTAAATATCTTCGTCGTGAACTCGAAGTGGTGCCGAGAAGAACGCAGCAGCATTGCGGCTTCTGCAATTTGCATTGTGCTCTATATGCGCAAAATGTAGTGTTATTCCTTCAGTTCTAATGTAAACCTGAAATACCTATACTAGTGAAACGTGTCAGAGTCACTTTGGCGGGACATTATCACTGGTCGCTAGGAACTCACCTCGGCGTACCAGACTGACAGGTTCGATCTGACCAGGGCTCTCTTCTCTCTGTTTCAGATCACGGCAGTTTTGGCTCTGTGCGTGCTGCTCGCCGCCGTCACGTCCACGTAAGTGATACACTTTTACAGCTGACGATCGCATACATGTTTAGCTTCGTGTCGCGCTCACTTTTTTGCTATAACGTATGTGATGTAGCTATTGCATTCTACCACCGAAAGGCTTGACAGACTGAGTGTGGGGGGTGGGGGCATAATCGTATGTGTGCAAAATTTCACACGTTCGATCATTGTATCCACGTGACAATACTTCTGTAGAGGCAACATATTTTTTACTGACAATTTATTTGCGACAGAGCATAAACATTAAACAATGCTTCAGACTCTGTTCAGGAGGCATTTGTCTTCACATTATTTGAAGTGATGCGAAAATACTTTCGAAAAAACCTGCATAATACATTTGTGAACTCCAACTTGAGATACTGTTATACGACCCTGGCCAACAAACAAAATCACTGTAACTATTATTATGAATTGTAGTCAATGGTGGTCCGCCCCTGTAGCTCAGTTGGGAGAGCGCCGGGCTTCTGACCTCACCCGGTAGTGGCAGCCCGGGTTCGAGTCGCTTCTTCGGCGCTCGCTATTTGCCCCTGACTGGGATGGCCTGTGGCCGGTGGCAGCGGTCACACTCAAGGTCAGGTGACGTCAGAAAGTGGGGCGGACCGTGTCCAGGTATGTCGGGCACGTAAAACTTTCGCTTCTAAATTCTGCCGGACGCCAGGAATTGCTTGATCGGGTGGTGGGGTCAGGGCCTGCGCAACAAGCTATGCTTTGCGCGGGCCTGACCTCGGAAATCCATCCATTCAAAAACATTCGGACTAAAAATAAAAGGGGGATATATACCACACTCAGAAGTCAGCACACATATCGTATGTATCAGCAGATTCGTATTGTAACCAATTCTGCCCTATTCCACAGCGTGGCAACGGGCGGCGGCAGACACGGCGGCGGCGGCGGCGGATATGGCGGCGGCGGATCGATCTACCGTGTCATCCACATCCCAGTCTATCACCAGCACTACGGCGGCTACGGACACGGAGGCGGAGGATACGGCGGAGGATACGGATACGGCGGACACCGTGGCGGATACGGCCGTGGCGGAGGCGGATACGGCCGTGGCGGATACGGCCGTGGCGGAGGCGGATACGGCCGTGGCGGATACGGCCGTGGCGGAGGTGGCTTTGGAGGCAGCTATGGGGGTTATGGATCCTACTGAAGGCGATAGAAGGAGCTGGTGACTAGCAGGCGCCTTCAATGTCTTCAATGGGATTCGCACAATATTAGTGACATGCTGCCATACAAATCATACCTATACCATCCGCACATATATAAAGAGAACATGGTGATTATTCGTTGCTCGCCGCCCATTGATGTGATACTCATAACACGCCGGTAACACTAATGTGATATGTTAATATCTTCACTCCAACGTCAAACACAAAACTGACAATATAACAGTCAAGCAAACATCCAATTAGATATTCACATTGCATATATATTTATGAAGAGAAAACAGTACCTGCATGACTGACCGTTGAGTCAAGATAAATGTATAATCAGTGTTACTTGTTCCTGCTTTACCATTGGAAACAATGATCCTTGCTCAACTTTGTGATCCATGCATGAATCACACATATCGCTGTTTGTATGCATGAATACAGCACCAGAAAATGAGTTGGTTTTTGTTTTATATCATTCAAAGGGCGCAGCAAATGTCCTTCTTGGAATGCGAAAGTCAGACTTAAGATTTCCGCACAATGCTCAAATGGCCAATGCATTCTGCTTTTCATTCAGACTGAATGACTGAATGACTTAACGGCTGAATGACGGAATGACGAATGACTGATTGGCTGAAGGAACTAATTACACAAATCTATTTTTTTATAAATTCCCGTAAAAGGAGAAAAAAGATCGCATAAAAAATAACCAAGCTGATTGAACGACAGAACATTGATGTTTTAAATATGATATAAATGTACATGGGTTCATCAAAAGCATCAAGATATCATGGATAGCAAGACTATACGAATCAGATCATGCTTGGTTGTCCATAGCACAGCACAATTTTCCTTTCATTGAAGACCTGCGAACATACAGTCCGAGTAAACTGAAATTCATAAGAAATAATATACATATCCCTTTCTGTTGGGACTTTATAGAAGCATGGACATAATTTTGTAAACTATATAAACCTAACAGCGATCAAGTAATAACCGAAAAAACTTTGGTTTACTGACGTATCAAAGTTTAGTAACAGTATTATAAAAAGCTGGGATATGAAAGGAATACGATATATCGCTGACATAATCAACAATACAACAGGAACTTTGTATTCAAGGAATGAAATCGAAACTAAATATAATGTAAGAATGCCATTTCTTTGCTATGCATCACTAATAGGAAGCTTGCCAAGTATAGTAAAAAACGTCAAATTATAAATTAAAGATATCATATCCGCTCATGCCATGTATAAGATCAGTTTAACGAATGGGAGCACCAAATTGTCGCGACCAGCGTATAGAGAATTTCAATTGTCACTAAGACCGAATCATAAGCCTTGTTCACGACCTCCTGCCCACGGCTGCCCAAAACGGCAGCACACACCAACCTACGTTATCGCCGGCGATTACTACTTGAACACAAATGCTGTCGATTCACGATACATATCTGGCGTACTTGCTACAATACATTTTTTTCCTACAGAAAGCCTGGCTTATGGTACCTAATACCAACATAAACAGTAAACCAAAATAATCGCAGACTTACTCCATATCCATCTTCGCTTCTTCAAGCTTTTCGCTTGAAGATCGTTGGTTTATCGACTCTTCACGTTTTGAAATTGCCGCGTGCGCCAATTTGTGTTATCTGCTGCCCGGCTGACGCGATTTTCCGGCCGGAGCGACAGCAGGAGGCAACAGAGGTATGACGTCATACACCGTACCCCTCCCCACATCCCATTCCCCCACTGGTCCACGCTGATTGGTCGATACGTTTGGACAGCAGTAGGCAGTAGCAGTCAGCCCGTCAGCAGGCGTCGTGAACAAGGCTATAGAAGGACACAAGCAAAGCTAGAACATAAATGGATTCGCTACATTGACTGCTTCCATTTGGGTAGCATGTATGACATGTGCTTAGTGACAAAAAACACATACATACAAACGTTTCATTTTCGTTTAATTTCCAGAATAATTTAACAACAAATTTGTTTTTGCACACAATTGGTATATCTGAGAATAACGTATGCACTTTTTGTTCTTCTATCGAAACACTATACCACCTCTTCCGGGACTGTAACCGTATAAAGCTCATTGCCACAGAGATAAAACAAAATCTTACCAATATGTTCAATTTAGCTTACAACGTTACAAAGCAAACTTGTTGTTTTCCAAACTTGGAAGAGTGTACGCAAATATAAATGCTCACTTATAGCGTCTTGTGCTCGCTCGGCGTCGCAATCCCATAGATTCGCAATCCCGATAGATGGATGGAGATTTGTATTTTTTTACTTGGCGGGCTTGGCTGGCTTGCGGGACATGTAGGGCTTACGGGGCTTGCGGGACTTGCGGGGCTTGCGGGACTTGCGGGGCTTGCGGGGCTCGACCTTTTCTACTTTTTCGACTTTTCAACGTTTTTTTCGACTTTTTGACTTTTTTTGATTTTTTTTTTACTTTGACTTTTTTTTTTTGGACCTTTTTTTGACTTTTTTGACTTTTTTTTAACTTTTTTGACTTTTTGACTTTTTGACTTTTGACTTGAATGAACTTTTTTTTACTTCACTCTCAATCCAGCTCGAACTCCAACCAATCCATCTCAGACACATAGCTATAGCTATTTGACACGCACGTGAATAACATACAGATTGTTGGCTGTTTTCCCAGCTCGGAACTACAGACGCCGCTCAACTATTAATATTTCTCGGGATTCTCTTGGACACAAAGACTCACAAAGACTCCATGCTCACAAAGACAAGTGAATTCAGTGACGTCATGACGGCGGTGCGGTATGTGCAGCTACTGATACGTGCCGAGTTGCAGCGGCCCTCGACGGAGTGGAGTTTCGGTGCCCTTTTGAGCGAGTTTCGAGGCCCACTGTTGGTTCTTACCCCCCCCCCCCCTCCCTCTCCCATCGCTCCCCGGCATGACCCCCTTCCACCAACCACCGAAACTCCCTGCCCCTGTACCACACGGCCGGCCGGGACCTCGGCTCGGATTACATTCTCGGGAATCTACTGGACGAAAGACTCCACCTCACTAACGCAAGTGCTTAAAGGGAAATAATGACCTTTTCCCACAAAATGGAGTTAGCACTTGAAATCGCCAGACGAGACCAAAATATATTGTAAATTCATCACATTTTGCATGAAAACTTTCCTACCGAAATATATTTCAAGTTAGAGTTGATAAGCGTTCCACACTTTTAACGACCGGTACTTGCAAGTACTTTTGGTCCTCATCAAACTGCGGGCTTTTCCCGTATTGTTTTTTTACGCAATGGAGTGGAAAATATATTGTGCGTTCTGCTTGTTGTGATTATATGCCCGGCGATTTTCTAAAACTAACAGCGATTGGAAAAAGTGGCAATAAAATCGGAAGCTCATCGATGCACATCAAAGGCGGCATAGTTAGTGGTTGCGACCCTCAATTTTTGAAAATCGATTCATTTGTTTTCAACATTAGGAGTATTGTATAATTTGTCTGTGGCTGTATATAACACTATGCTTTATATTATCATGAAAAATAATATTTTTCCCCCAAAAAACTAACAAATAATAACACAAAACTGGCAATTAAATCGGAAGCTCATCGATGCACATCGACGGCGACCTATTTAGCGTCGGCGATTTGTTTACAAAGTCATTGGCATGCTTCTCGGCGCACTTAACCATTGTGGCGAGTTGTTCCTGATTAGTATGCCAAAGTCCCGTAGCAGGCTTTGTTAATGACGTCACTGGTGCCATTATTGTGTAGCATTGCAAAATATATCTGATTTTGAGTCGAAAGCTAATTAAAGACTTATTCAAATTATTGTTTTTAAGTTTGAATTTTCTTGTTAATCATTAATAAAGGTATTTTATCACTGTATTTCATAGTAGTTGACACTTCAGAAACTTGTGACGTAATAATATTGTATCCAATATGCATTTCCCTCACCTTTTGCTATTGTGGCGCAGTGCCGAGGGCTTTGCGAATACTAGGTTGCCTGGGGTTCAATTCATTCCGCCCTTATTTTATTCGAGTTGGTATAGTTTGCATGTTATTGTTATTCATGACTTATACTGATAGTCAGTCATGCATCACGGATGCTTCACGGATTGCTTCACGGACCAGAGCGCTGCTCGAACGCACGCTAGTAGCGCTAGAAGCGCTTTCATTCTCCATGGCAACCAGGCGTGAGTCAATGAAAAGCCAAAACGTATCCCTTTCTGGCTTTTGATTGGCTGACGCCTGGTTGCCATGGAGAACGAAAACGCTACTAGCGCTACTAGCGTGTGTCCGAGCAGAGCTCAGTTTGATCGGAAACGTCACCGAGCCTCCAAAAATGTCGCACTCGATGTAAACAATGGTAGGGAAGGACGAATTTGTCAATGACCTTCATGAAATACACAAGGTACTTGTGTAGTATTTTTTCCAAACTTACAACTTTTAATTTGGGAATAATTTTATTTAATTCTTAAATTTAAATAAAATAATTTTAAAACCATAACGGTAGCCTAAGAAATTGTTGCCAACAAAATCGAAAGGTCATTATTTCCCTTTAAAGGGAAATAATGAACTTTTGATTTTGTTAGCAACAATTTCTTCGGCTACGGTTATGGTTTTAAAATTATTTTATTTAAATTTAAGAATTAAAAAAAAAATCCCAAATTCAAAGTTGTAAGTTTGGAAAAAATACAAAACAAGTACCTTGTGTACTTCATGAAGGTCATTGACAAATTCGTCCTTCCCTACCATTGTTTACATCAAGTGCGAGATTTTTCGAGGCTCTGTGACGTTCCCGATCAAACTGATCCGTGAAGCAATCCGTGAAGCATCCGTGATGCATGACTGACTATCAGTATAAGTCATGAATAACAACAACATGCAAACTATACCAACTCGAATGAAATAAGGGCGGAATGATTTGAACCCCAGAATGATTTGAAGCAAGTATTCGC
>JAXIVJ010013605.1:0-5000 GCA_036785665.1 Chirona hameri
CTGGTCATCTACACACTGGGCCAGCTCGCTGAGCACCTGAGGCCGCAGCGGCAGCAGCAGATGGGTCTTCAGCCGGATCAGCTGGCGAGGCAGCGCAGCGCCTCGGCTCGCGTCTCCAGTTGCGGCCGGGGCGCGCAGGCGAGGCGCCAGCGTCTCCACAAACGGCTGGAACGCGGCCGGCAAGTCGGCGGCAGCTCGGCCCATCACATGCAGCACGGCCGCGCTCAGTGACGCGTCATCAGCCAGCTGGGCCGACACCACGCTGGCCGGCAGCGCCGCCAGCTGGCTGCCCAGCGCGCGCAGGTGGCGCCACCGCGCCCTCGGCGCTGAAGCCGGCCGACAGCTGGTCGCAGGTGACTGTGCAGAGCCACTGCCGGTGCAGCAGGCGCACGGTGCAGTGGTTCTCTAGCCGCAGCAGCGCGTCCTCCGACAGCAGGTCCTCGAAGGCGGCGACGGCCGCGTTTACGGCCGTCTCATCTGCCAGCCAGTCCACCAGCAGGCGCACAAAGTATGCCGCCTGGCCATGGCCGCGCAGCACCAGACCCTTGGCCAGCGCGCCCCAGAGCGCCACCATAGCCTCCACCTCCGCCTCGGTGTCCCCGCCCTCCCGTGCGTCCATTGTGAACTCCAGCTGCTTGGTGAGTCTCTTGAGCAGATGGTCGGTCTCGGCATCGGGATGCTTATGGAACAACGGCCAGCGTCTTAGCAGCGCGCGCCGCCGTCAGCGGGTGCCGCTTTTTCAGCGCCAGCTTGGCGGAGCATCACGGTGACGATGTCCTGCTGTGGCACAGCCACGCTGGGCTGGGCGGCGGCCAACGCGGCCGCCAGCAACTCCGTCAGCTGCGTGTGCTGCCACGGCGCCGCGAGGGAGAGCGGCAGCACGCCATGCCACCGCTCAGCCAGCGCGCTTAGCACGTGGTCGCCGTCTCCGTTCAGGAAGAGGCTGACGGCAGCGTGCAGCAGCTCCTCCTGGCGGCGCGCGTCTAGTTGGCGCACCAGGGCGGCCAGCAGCGCGCCGCCGGTCGCCACCGGCGCCGCCTGGTGCAGCGACACCGAGCTGGCCATGTCCGGCACCGGCCGCTGCGGGTCGAACGCCACCTCGCGGGCCGCCGCGCAAAACCGCGCAAAAGCCTGATTCTCCGGCGCCACCTGTTGAGCTGGGTCAGCAGTCGCTGCACTAGAGCCATCACCACGGGTGGTAGGGTGCGGTTGGCGGCCGGCCCCGATACAGGTCAGCGCCGCCGCCCTGACCGCAGCGTCCTCCGTCGTGGCCAGACCGGCCAGGTGCTCCACCAGTGGCGCTGCCTCCGCCTCGCCCACCAGCCAGGAGCAGGAGCTGAGCACGGAGAGCGCGGCCGAAGGCCGGTCCCCGCCGTCCAGCACGGCAGTAAGCCGCGGCCGCAGCGGCTCCACAGCGGCTCCACAGCCGGCAACTCGTCCTCGCCGCCGTCCACCAGCAGCCGGTCCAGCGTGCTCAGCGTCTCCAGCCGCTCGGCGGCCGAGTCTCCGTTGGCCTCCAGCTGGCCCAGCAGCGCCGGCACCGCCTCACCCAGCACCAGCTCCCGCCGCAGAGCGCCACCAGCAGCGGCGCCGCGCCTGCATCAGCTGGTCGCCGCCTCGCTGTGCCGCGTGGTGCAGACACTCGGACTGTACCAGCTCAACCAGATTGTCTGAAATGAAATGCGACATCTTACCAAGAGTTGGAGAAACATAGGTCTTGCATGTCTGCGCATACATGAAAGCCATTGACCCAAAATACTATACAATTCCTAAAAAGATAGTGCCAAAGGCCTGGTGAAAGTGCCAGTGGTGATAGTGCCAAAGGCCTGGTATACATTCAGCAGTGACGGTCATACTGGAGGATACCATAATCATTGGGACATGAGCGAATCTGTTTTTGTTATTTTGTGGGTCATTCAAAAATATTTAGAAACTTCAGACCTGATGATAGTGATGTCGAAAGCTTGTCTATTTTAATTATTCATTTGACCACTAAAATACATATTTGGCATGTTATTGATCATTTTAACACAACTTTTGACAATAATGTCCATCATGCCAGCCATCCAAATAATAAATATATGATTTAATTTTCTACTAATGCTACATTCAGTATTCTTTGGGTATTTGGGTTTACTGCTTTAAATGTAGTGCATTAATGGTTAGAATCATACTTCAAAGTGTTGAAACACCATTGAGCTGCTGTACCCACACCCTGCTCTAGCCTCTACAATACCCAGACTGTAAAATGTGACAGGTTTCAACCAGATCTTACTGGAGAAGTGCTGAGGCTATTTAATTTGTACTTAACCTACACCTATTTAAGCTATATTAACATCTGCCATCACATTTACAGTAACTGTGAAAGTAAACAACTGTAACGAGACTGAGCGCAGAAAGGTTCCTTAGTTGGAGCGTGTTGTGTTCACGACAATCCCCAAAACGTGGAAAGAAATCCTTTTTGGGTGAATGCTAGTTCATCAGAAATACTCCCCAAATTGGGCATGCAAGCCCACTTTGAGCAGAATTTGAGCTGGCCACAATATTTTGTGGACATCCTTGCCACAGTTTGTAGACTGGAATGCATATCAGCAGTCATTGCTTACTATGCAATGCAAATAGGCATTGTTATTTTTTGAAAAAGCTCGAGATGACATGTCCTACAGTCAGTGAAGCTTCAGTAACGCACCACTGTCGCACCTCCCCAGTTTACAGTGTTCTTGAGACTTGAGGTTCCTAATTCATAATCGCTTGCTGCGCTGTGGCCCTACCAGGGGTATGCTGATGCCCCTCCCCCCGGACACCCCAGACCCTCTTGTAGAAAAAAATCCTTGTGGCATAAATAAGTTCTGTGATGTCATAGCCTGCCTAGTGTCTCTGACTGCCCTTGATAGTATGGCCTTCTCAGGCGTGTAACTGGCCATGGGAATATGATGGACGCCATGCAGTTATGTGGCGGTCTGTTATTGGCATAATGACTAAAAATACCAGCACTCAGGTCATTGGTGTATGACAGTTTGCTAAACAGTTCCGTTTTAATCATGCAACACACTGTGAATGTTACCAGTGACGGATCCCGTGGAAACTTAGTGCCACCTGTGTACTTCCTTGATGGACAGTAGATCTCTTATGTAGAATCCCATGGTGACCTGGGAGTTACTGTGGACTCTCTTCTAAAATTCCATGACCATGGAAACGGATCTGTGGTGCATAAGGCTGGCGACCTGGCACAAATTTGTATTAAATCTACTGTGTGCAGATCGCCAGAGTTCATGCTGTTCTGGTTCACTACCCATGTTCGACCTATCATTGAATATTGTTTGTGCATCTGGCACACCGGCTACTTGGAAAAATTGTGCCCCCTAGAGAATATCCAGAGGAGGTGGACCAAGCAGATTGACAGGCTAAATTCACTTAGCTATGCTGATCGCCTACAGTCCTTGAACCTATACTCTGTGCAAGGAAGGCCTATGCGTGCAGATCTAATACAATGCTGGAGACATTTTCAATGGAAAATCGTGCATTATGCCTGATGAGCTGTTTGGTTGCCCTCCACAAACACGCAATAGGGGCCACTGCCATAAGATTTTCCCTACCTTCACCCACACAGATATCAGAAAAGTTCTTCCCTGTGTGCTGCACTGCTGCTTGGAACGCTCTGCCTGCTGCGGCTGCATGTTCCCCCCAACTTGAAAAGCTTTAAGAGAATGCTAGAAGCACATGCACGCAACCAGCCTTGGAATTTGGGCCATTTTCTGCACTTTTTGGGTCCAAAGAATTTTGCTCTCTTCATATTTGTTCAGGAAATTTGCTCTGTATTCGCCTGATCTTACAGACATTGTAGTTCAAATATAATTCAATTTTCCTCACAAGGATTTAATATTGATTACAAATCAGGATGTTTTACTTTCCAAGTAAAATAATTAAAACAAAAATGAAAATCTTAACTTGCCTGACAATACAATTTTACTCTCCACCTATGGATTTTTACTCTCCGGGACCAGGTCATGAAATGAAAAATCCAACACTGCATGCAACAGTCTGCTTACCTTTGTGTAGGCATGCATGTGTCATAACTCTTCTTGTGGTGTCTGAATTCATGTGATGTGTCTGATTAAGTACTCCTGGCCTAACATGTAGTAATTGCATATCTTATTCACAAACTAATTGGAAGACACACAATTCCAGCCATAAATTGGTGTCAAACTCAGCCATAAATTGGTGTCAAACTAAGCTATGACTACCTACTGAGGCTGGCGCGTCTAGGATTCAGGGTTCCTTCAAACTCCTTCCCATTCCAATTGCCATTTTTATCTGATGCTAAGGTAAGGAACCCAACCAGGTGAGAGAACCAGGTGATAGAGGTGACCATAGGGCAGACAGCGCCTTGAATACACCTATAATAATTGGAAACTGTCTGGAATGTCATTGCAGCACTTCAAATGTGTCCACGTCACAACTGCAATATCCTCGTCCAGTGACTCTGCTTCATCTCACACCCTTGCTGGGTAATCAGGTCTGACCCGGCCTCTATTACCCTGGACCCGGCCTGCCGGGAGGCCGGAGGAGAGTGGTACTCAAAACAGCGTTTCGGTCCTGGCCATTCACCGGCAAGGCCCGGTCACTAATGGTCGGCTGTAAACCTGTTTAGAAGCATCCAGGAAAGGATATGTTAAATATATCACATTAAATTAGCTTTAAATTTGTGTGCAAAGTTGGTGAAATTTCAGTGCAAATTTTGGTGCTCCAAATTTTGGCGCATGATGGGTCGCTGAGGTGTTCAGCGTAGTGCGTTGATATTTTCCAATCTGGCCCTAGACCCCATTTTGCAAATGGGAAATTAAATTGCTTAAAAACAGCTAAGTTTTGGTGAAAATGACCTTAGTATTTTTGACATTTCAATAACAGCCAAAGATAATGGCTATCTCAGTTCAAAACCAATACAAAGGTGAAACATTCCCTTTTATGGCATAGGTCTGTTGACTACTCAAGCAGACTTA
>JAXIVJ010013605.1:10000-36693 GCA_036785665.1 Chirona hameri
CTTCTACCACCTTTATAAGTACGTTTTACTATGTAACTCGATTATTATGTGAAAAACCCGGATAATCCCTTTAATGGATATAAACCCGCCCGGGTGTGTTTGTGGAGCGTGAAGGACATGGCGGCATGATTCGAACATATCAGTGCGAGGCCCACTGCATTTGTCTGCTTTTTCGTGTAGAATCATCAGGTGGACGTTTGCATTCGCAATTTCGGGGTTCTGCATTACACATGACACGTGACATGATTAAGAAAGAAATACACGTAAAAGCGCCTGGTGCCAGCGCGGTTCGAACCTACGACCAATCTACGAATACGCTAGGAGTAGGCAGCTATACCGACTGAGCTATTTGGGCCGATGTGGTGAACACTGTTATTCAGTCTCCAATATTGGATCTCTGCCAGCTCAGGACAGGTGACCTCTTGACCCTCGAGACAGACGGCCCTGACCACCACCCGGGTCGCGGCGCATTCCATTCCGACAACGCCCCCACTCCTTCCCTCCCTCCCCCTCCCCAGGTCACGCACCTGCCAGACAGCCACAATGGGTACCAACCTACGGTGGGGAAACCATCTTGTTTGTGCCTATCGCGACCGTAGCGCCACGTGGTGGCAAGGGAAGATCATTATGAGACCGACTGTACATGAAGACTGAGTATTAGTAGGTATCCTTATTCTGTACTACTGCATTCCTCTGATAGTACTGTTATCATTCATTTGAGTGTTGATTGATACACTATTAAATCAATATTTATTATGGTGTGCTCAATGTCACGCACCCACACTTTGCCGTGGAAGTGAACTGCTGGTTAAAATATTTCTTAAACTCTGACCTTAGATTGCACGCAATACTTCAACATTCTCAGCCCAGGCCCGCCCAGAGCCCGGTGATTTCCTTAAAGTTGAGACCCGGCCCAGGCCCGGCCCATGGCCTGTAGGGCAGCCCGGCACGTGGCGAACTCTGTCATGTAATATACAGTTGGGGCAATGAGGAAGGTGTGCCACCATGGTCTTTTGTGCTGATTGAGATTATCATAGAGTTTCCACTGAAGCAAAGAAGTTTGTGGAGTTTTCAAGGCACTTGTTCTGACATCTCTGCTGATCAATAAAGGCGTCAGTGTCTGAGTTTTGTGTTTTGGTTGCGCGTTTGAACACCTATCAATTTTGTGTCAGTGAACTTCCTGTTAGATCAGCAGGTGCTGCCATCTGTCATCATGATGTGTCATCATCTGGGCTTCTCATCTGTTCTATGTGCTGCCACCTATATACTGGACTGTTCCATACTAACCACAATTAGATAAGTACATACGTATGATTCATGCCATATGAGTCCGTTATGGATTGGATTCATGCATTGCATCATGATCTCATAACTAACAGTGCTAACAGTCCCACTAACATTAACAGCAGTCAGCAATCAGCATGTATTTTCCCTCTAACCGGACACGATTAGCCGGTTTAACACAAGCCTTAGGCAGTCGAATTCGCCGTATCTAATACGCAATCGACAAACAATGCTCTGACCGACCTCAAATGAAGATTCGGGCAATAGTCTCGACGGTGGTTGGTTACATGTATATACAAAGTAAGTTTATCTCGCATCGTCTTGCGTTGCGTGCTGGCGATATGCCCGTACAAGTTTTAGAGACGAGGCTTTCTGTTCGTGATTCTATCGGCAATATCGCCATGACGGTTCACATGTAATAGAAAGCATATTATTAATTGTATCCACTATAATGTATTCACTAAATAAGAACAAAAAACGAGAATCACGAAGACAGCTTTTCACTAAACCCACATACGTGCGGGGCTTAAATTCTCACACCGGATACATGGGTTCGATAATGGTAGCTCTAATGTCTGGTGTCTGGTGTCTTCCCTGAGAGGTGGAAGCGGGCAAACATTATACCATTATACAAGAAAGGCGAAAAAAAACTTCAAACTACAGATCTATTTCCCTGCTTCCTCTCTTCGGGAAGGTATTGGAGCGTGTTGTGTTCGACGAGCTGTTTTATCATGTATCACCGGTTTTGAGCCAGCAGCAGCATGGTTTCATTCCTAGGCGTTCGTGCAGCACGAACTTAAGTGTTTACCTTAAGCACGCGTGGGAGGCCATATCGGACGGATACCAGACGGACGTCATTTACACTGATTATGCGGCCGCTTTTCAGAGCGTCAACCATGCGCTTCTCATTCACAAGTTAAAACACTCCTACCACTTGAAGGAGCTCGCATTGAAATGGTTCGTCTCGTATCTGTCCGATAGACACAGAGAGTTATCGTCAACGGAAAAACCTCCGACTGGCAACCGGTTATCTCCGGTGTTCCAGAAGGACCACTGTTGGCTCCCCTTCTCTTTTCGATGTTTATTTACGATCTACCGTGCCAAATGGAATCCGGGTGCCTTCTGTATGCCGATGATGTCAAAATTGTCCGTAAAATCACAACTCCATCTGACGGACTGTTGCTGCAGAGGGATCTTAGCCATCTGGCAGCGTGGTCCGTCAGGTGGGGACTGGCTCTCAACCCTGCAAAATGCAAATAGTTTACGATGACTCTCAGGCGTGCACCCGTCCAGACCAAGTATTTGATCTCTGGTACCGAGCTGGAACATGTGAGTAAGATCAGGGACCTGGGTGTAACGCTGGACACCAAATTAGCTTTCGCACCACATGTATCGGATACTGTCAGCAGGGCCAACCGGGCACTCGGCCTACTTATCCGCTCTTTCCAAGTAGGTACCAGCAAGTCAAAATTCAACCGAAGCGCAGTACTGGCTGCGTACTTCGCGAATGTGCGATCGATTTTAGAATATTGCAGCGTGGTCTGGGCGGGGGCGGCCAACTCCCACAAGGTGCGGGTCGATCGAGAGCAGTACAAGTTCCTCATTTGGCTGCTAGCTCACACTTCCTCCGGACAAACGAATTCTCTTTCTTATGGTAGCCTTCTGCTCAATTTCAAAATTCCATCTTTAGCATAACGCAGAGTGCAGCATGACATACTCTTCCTGAGGAACATTCTGCGGGGGAGAGTGGATTCTCAGGTTCTGCTCAACTCTTTTTCTCTGCACGTGTCGCCTCGATCGACCCGCACCCTCACCCTGTTCGCCGTGCCTCGAGCTCGAGTCAGAACTATCGAATCAGGGATGTTCTGCAGGATCCCTAAAGCCATGAATGTTTTCTTGGCCAGTCATTTGAACGTAGACATCTTTCATGACAGTTTTGGCGTTTTTAGAGCTCTCGTGATCAAGTACGTTTTAACCGTATAGTCATCATCACTTCGTTCATCATGTCATTCATCTTCTACTTTTAGAAAGACTTTAGGCTGTTCATGTGTTGTGTTTATGTCTTTGTATATGTCTTTGTCTTTGTATATCTGTATATGTGTTGTGTTTCATTTCTTTTATCTTTTTGACTTCGCCTGTCAGTGGAGTATGACTGTTGGCGATGAAAGCAAATAAACAAATACACAAATGGTTATCGCCTGGGTCCAGAAAATATTTGTATTTATTTGCTTTGAAACGATATTTTAGCAGTATTTATTTTACAAACAATTTGTGCAATACTTTTATAATTCATATTTCAATCATTGCATTAAAACCAAATGTGTATTATAATGCTTTCAATACACTTCAATTTTTCAAACACCCTTGATTGTTTACGCCAGCAACGCAAACTGCGCCGGCGTAAACAACTCCGTCGGCACCTTGGTGAAACAGACTCATTTACGGTGCGTAGCTTTTGATGGCGTAACTCACGCATTTCGTAAGTTACGCCAAAAGTTTTATGAAAAGAGGCCCAGGTCCCACGCTAAGCGGATCTCGCTGCGCAGATCTTACCCCCTACCCCACCATCCGATCATGCAATTCATGGTACCCGGCAGAATTTAGAAACGAAATTTGTATGTGCCCAAACATACCTGGACACTGTCCGCCGTCCGCCCCGCTCTCTGACGTCACTTGACCTTGAACTTAATCGCTGCCACCACCGCAAACCATCCCAGTAAAAGTCAGTTGTTTGTTGTTGAAAATATGATATGCATTTAACTCCGAACTGAACTGGCTCAGACTCACAGGACCCACGGATGACAAAGCACGTATCCTAAGGCAGTATCCAGTCGAAGTTCAGCTAGGCTCGTTCGCTTGATTGCACGAAGTATGTAATGTGAAATACGATTGGACTGGGAAATTAAAGTAGCTACTTTCTTTGCATACGAATATTAACTCAACATTGTAACTGGTCTCTTGTTTTGCTTTCATCCAGTCATACGTGATATCACAATACAACACAGGCGGCATATATTTGTTGAGCTCAGTCAAGGAAATTGGCAAACATTGGCAGCAAACAAACAACACTTGTGAAAATCCTGTAACCATACATCGGAAATCCATGCTAGGAATGCCAGCCAGGGCAATACAAAACATGTTGACCGATCTAATCAAGTTTCGCTCTTTCAAAGATGGCCGACTTTGCTGCGACTGCTCCGAGTTTGCTGCGTTTTCTATGCGACTTCGCTCCCACTTCGCTCCTACTTCGCTCCCATTTCGCTCTTACTTCGCTCCCACTTCACTCCTACTTCGCTCCTACTTCGCTCCCACTTTACACATACACCGTTGCGAGTTACGACTCCACTGCAGCCTCGCTGCGACTTCGCTGCGACTTCGCTGCAACGCAAAATTCTCAACGCGCATTCTCTCTGACGACGCCCGTCTGTCACATCCGCGTCGCATTGCAGTCAGTTCTGGCTCCTACCGCGTCTAACCATTTGGCGCTGCGGACGTCACACGATCGGACACTTTATGGCGCCACCAGCCGCTGCCGCGTCTCTCAGGGGCCTCTGAGACTCGCCGCAGCTGATGCAGGCCTCTCCAGGGCGCGCGACGAGAATGAATAAATGTCCCATCAGGAGCCAATATGCGACGGGAGGCGTGGCAGCGGGAGGGCTTGATGCCAGCTGCGCGACGCAGAGCCCCCGCGGGATAGTGGGGTCGGGAAAAACGAGTCGGAATGGTGCTGGACCATGCTGGACTGTGGTAAAGTATTTGTGTTAGAAAAATGACGTCACTGGTTTCAAATGAGTTCGGATTAATCAGTCGGAAGAGTGTGTATAGTTTTCCCTGAAGAACTCTGTGGAGAACATAGCAACAGCACAACAATTTCCACATACTGGTTTGATTTACTATATGGTGCAGAGTATCTTTGAGGTCAACATTCAAATTCGATTCATTGGATGTGCTTCATTATTCCTGGAGTGTGCGAATGGATTTCCTATTCAAACTAATCGCATAAATCAATGGTAAACTTATGCAATTATTTAAGTTACAGCTATAAATTGTATAACACGTTTTGCAATGTTTCGATTCTTTGTTCACAGCTTTGAAAATGTCCTTTCACCAGGATGTTGAAATATGAACGTTTGCTTTTGCAATGCGAAACAAACGGAAATGTTTATGCCAAACTTGATTACAGTAACACATATTTCCACATCTGATCTCATCTTTCATCTTTCTTTTATCCTGTTTGGATACGGACCAGCTACTCAAAAACATGTCCTGCTTGCGGAAGCATTTTTCACAGGGAGTGCCCCTATGACTATGATCAAACTATATATTTGAAATCATATTTGGGCTGCGTTTCGGCTGCCCCAGGGCTCGATCGTTGGACCAATCCTCTTCATCTTATTCACAAACGACATGTCTGGACAGTTGACCCATGGTCACCTCATCTCATACGCGGATGACACCGCCCACCTGGACTGCGCGCCCCCTGACAAACCCGGGCTAGCTAGATGCCCTGAAAACAGACTGGAACTCTTTTCGAACTTCAAGCATGGTTCGGTGCAAATTCTCTCAAAATCAATTAAAAGAAAACTGACTTTCTCCTTGTTGGCTCCAAGCATAATCTGTAAAAAGCATCAGGCTTCCACTTCGAAATTGATGACACGACCATTGAACCTTCAAAGAAATTAAAAATCCTAGGCGTCGTTTTAGAACCCTGTCTGTCATGGGACGCGCATGTCTCCGGCATGGTCTGGAAATGCAACGGAATCCTCGTCTCACTCTACAGATTTCGGCATTACTTTTCCAGCGAAGTCCTCAAAATTATCGTATGCAGGCGTATGTTTTCCCACACATCCACTTCTGTCTCTGCGTGTGGGATGGAGCGGCTAAGGGTCGGTCAACTATACAAAATTCACAAAGTAACCATCTTCGCCGCCCGAGTAACCACTGCATTGGTTGCACTGGAACCAAAAAAAACATCTCAACATCTCTTCGACCTTAAATTCCCTGGGATGGCCAAGCATCAAAGCCATGGTGGCTCGCCGTGACCTTGTGAAGGTGTGTCGACCCACGAGACTCGCGCCTCTGACCGCGGATCCCTGCAGCTCCGCAAATGCCGTCTGTCCGCCATACAGATCGTATTTTCCTACCGAGCCGCGGCTGCCTGGAACGGCCTGCCCCCTGATATCAGCGGGGTCACCACCTTAGGCACTTTTAAATCTGCTATCTGTGACCTGTGAGTGCTCACTGCGTATTAGACTGTTGCAAAATAGACGAAGTTATTCACCCAAAGTTCTACCACTTGGATTCTTGATCCATTGCTCTTCCTGATTTCAAAACAGTTTTTGTTTCAGCTATCGTTAGAAACAAAACCCTTATTTTTTAGCATTGTAAACTGATTGCCCTTCCCTCTGTTGTATTCTGTTATCCGGGTAGCCCCCCAAAACGCGCCGAGTTTCAAGGCTTACCAATTTGTTTTGGTAATATATATGAAGTTGCTACTTGGTACGCATACAAAACAATGAATTCTGCGTTAACCCTATTCCCTTCGGGGGGGGGGGGGGGTAGATACTGCCCCCGGTGGTTTTCACTTGCCGCTTCTAAACTGTTAACCCTCGCACTACGGGAGTTTTTTTTTCACCTTCGCCCTACGGGGGGGGCTGACAGCCCCCCTCCCCCGTTAACTTACAAACCAAGGAACTTAGAGCAATGCGGTAGGAGCCAGCATGTTGCCTGTCATGATACAAATCTAACAGTATGCGATTTTTAAGTTTCAGATCAATGGGTGACCTTCCAGGTCAAGTGAATGACCTCGGATTTACCACGTCCAGAACAGCGATTTTGCTCTTCAGAAAACCTCAAAATTATAAATTGATAAATGTAAATAAAAAGGCATGTTCCTAGACCAGTTTTGGCTCAGAAATACAGAAAAAGTAATTATTTGTTCCTATCTTGTCAAAAAAAGTAAAAAAAAGGTTCTGAAAAAATGACGTCATCAGTTTCTTACACTTAGGGAGCCATCACTTAGTCAAAAAAGAAGCTATTGCTTTGCAATTTGGTATGGGTATTGTCCATACTCAGTTCTCTCACATATATTCCGGTTTTTCTAAAATCTTTGAAATTTGTATTTTGTGGGTATTTTTCAAGAAAAAAATATATATTTTAGGGGTAAAAAAAAATGAAAATCCGAAATTGCCATTTTGAAGAGAATGCCATTTTGTATCTTTGGTGAATTGCGCTTGAAATTTCCCTTAAAACTCTGTTTTCTACCATTTTTCAAATATTTATAGTTTTTCCACCAACATGACGTCATCAAAACATGATTATCTCCCAAACCACTTAACCAATTTCAATTGCATTTTTACAGCATACGTATAATTGTTATAAACTTAGCTACCAAAAAATGTGTAAAAATGTATTCAAGAAAACTTCAGGGGGGGCTGTCAGCCCCCCCCCCCCCCCCTTCCTGGGCGAGGGTTAACGATTTCGAGGGTTGACGAGGGTTGACGATTCGGCCCCCTCCTGAGATCTCGGTTCCTATGAGAGCTACAATAACACAATTTGGTAGGTAGGAAGGACCCACAGGGAACTCTCTTTTGTGTAAATTGCATGACCTTGGGTCAATATCTTTAAGGTCAAAAGAGGTCAAATGTACCGAAATGTCCATGATATGTTTTGGTGAATACCTTTTTACCTATGAAAGATATAACAGTAATTGTGCCACTATCGTGTTTCTCTCGTCAAGATGCATTGATTTATATCAAGCTTGACCTGGTAAGGTCAATTTGAAAAATTAACCTTTGGTCAAGGTCAATGTCAAGGCCAAGGTGGCCAAAGTAGGTCTTGTTGCATATTAGAAGATGCGTATTGACTAAACAAATACAATGGTACCAGTTTCAGCTCTTTATTTATATCATGTCAAGAGGTCTTGCCAAAAATGTTTGTAACCGCGGATGACCTTGAGGTGACTTAGGAAATGGTGACTGGGCACTGTTTCTGGGTCAGCGCTACTTTACCATTCATTCCATCAAAAACAATTTGCAGCGACAAGCATTCCGCTTGTCGCTGCGTTTCGTAGTTATTGAAATAGTAGCGGAAGCGGACATCAACCCTTCATGGTTAGCACTAACTTCCGGCAGTTTTCGGGTTATAACTTTATCAGTTATCAAGATATCGACTTGAATTTTTGATGTGTACATAAACTGGTATAATATCTCGGGATGTATCTGGGATTTGTCGATTTTGTTTTTAACGGAAATTTTATATACATGTAAATCAAAGAAATGTATTTTTTATCTAAAAAATTTGCAATTTTAAAATGAAAATGTAGAAAATTATAGATTGCCATCTGAAAACCCTTGCAATTATCTACTAGTACCTTTTTTTCTTGCATTTTGCAGAAACAAATAAACCCTCGACGAGTGTTTAACCATGCAAACCTTTGGTATCAAAAACGCCCGAACATGCCTCCCAAAAAGTGCCCCTGGAGCCACCTATGAGGCATTTGTTTAAAAGAAAAAAGCACACCATCAGATGGGAAATTAAAAGCTAGGAAAAGTCCGGAAGATTGAAGAACTTTGCTTTAATAATGAATGTGCAGCACACAAAAAAAATTATGGAGGGGGCCGATTCGGCCCCACCCCCGGACAAGAATAGGGTTAAGCCTAGCGTCTTGAAACTTTGTGACTTTTCCTAACTTTGAATGGCGCGTGTTATGACAATTTTTTGTAAGAAAAAAAAATCGGGCCAGCAGAGGCGGTGCCAGGTTCCTGTTCTGGGAGGGTGTTACGAATGCGGTTGTGCGGCGCATACTTTCTTCGTAGTTTGTGATGCAATAAATGCGTTAGAAACATTTTCAATACAATATGCATCATGCATACTGGGATTATACATGTTTGTTGGCAGAGGCGCACTCAGGTACAAAATATAGGAGGCGATACCATGCCACAAATTAGGTTCAACTTCAAATTAGTAAGATGATAAAAGTGATACTCCCATGGTGCCCCCACGTTGTTTTCCTGGATCCGCCTATGTGCAATATATTAAATTTAACAAATTACAGCAAGTAATGCCTACATGTGACGTTCATTTCGTCCCAAACAATCACGAACAGCACAAATTTGTTATCAGAAAATGCCCCCATTTTACATCCCTTGAATACGCCTATGATTTGTGATTTTATCATTTATATTTTGGTATATTAAAGACCAGTACATTTGATGCTCAAAAACGTTTGGGACATGCAAATTGGCCAAAGCACATGGCCGCAATGCCCTTTAAAAAACACCCAAAATTTGAGTTTTTTCACTGGCCCCCATTTTTTAACAAAACATAAATGTAGGGCCTATACAAGAATCTCCCTGATCTTGTCATGACGAATCGAATGGAGTTTTCCCATCGAAATCGACCGAGCGGTTCTCGAGATCTCAGGGGGTGGGGGGCAGAATCTGACCCCCACAGGTCAACGTAATGTTGGCCGCCCACAGGGAATAGGGTTAAGCAAAACAGTTCCATATCAATCGGATGTTTAGTTTCGATGTTATAAGACATTATCTAAAAACGTTAAAAAAAGTTTTCCACGTTTTTTTTTTGTATTTCCACACGTGAACGATCGGACCACCTACAGCCCGGACCACCGTCAACAAACGAGACATCCACTGTCCGATACTGGCGCGGATGTAGAGTGGAGGTGGAGCTCATCCGCTCCAGTATCGGACAATGGAAGTCGCATTTGTTGGCGGTGGTCCAGGCTGAAGGTGGCCCGATCGTTCACGCTTGGAAATAAAAAAATACGTTTTTTAAAGGGTTTAGATAATGTCTTATAACATCGAAACTAACTACCCGATTGATATGGAACTTGTTTTGCTTAACGTATAATTATTTTTTGTATGCGTACTAAGTGTCAACTTCATATATATATTACCAAAACAAATTGGTAAGCCTCGAAACACGGCGCGTTTTTTGGTGGCTACCCGGATAACATAATACAACAGAGGAAAGGGCCCTCAGTTTACATTGGCAACAAAACAAGGGTTTTTATTTTTAACGAGCTGAAACAAAAACTGTTTTGAAATCAGGAAGAACAATGGATCAAGCATCTAGGTGGTAGAACTTTGGGTGAGTAACTTCGTAAATTTTGCAACCGTCAACTGTGTATGTATCTTACTGTTTTTTTCCCCTGCATTATTTACTTGTATTGTCTTTTACCTCGACGTATTGGCTTGTACTTGTATTGGCTTTTGCTGTTGTGTAGAGCCTGTGCATCCTGTTGAAGTGAAACCGTAACACCCACCCCGTTGAAGGTTTTGAATACACTGTATATGTTTCCACGTATCGAACAATTTCGTAAAGGAACTTCAGTTATTTTATCCTGAGCATTTAAGTAGTACCATGGAATACTACTTAAGCAAAAAACTCGCCAAATATTGCATATATAAAAGTAGCAAGCGAAAAGCAAAACACGTATACTTATTTGTTGTTTGTTAGTACCTCCCTCAGATGTATGGCTTCTGTTTTTTTTTCTTTCCAAACATGAAACGTAATTGCCAGTTTGGATTATTTCCACGTTACGAGTTGCGTCATTTTCATTTCATTTTAAGCAGTTATTCTAATGAAAATATTAATTGATTAATTAGCAACATTACCCTTATAAAATCAGCACTTTGTGAGTACCACCCACTTATCCACTCCCGACGAGTTAAAATCGGCTGTAAATTTCTCTACAATATTCGGGACGTCCCTCAGTTATTGTACTTAACTATCTGGGAAGTCTATTTTGAAAGTGAGCATGAATGCTTGCCGCAGTTTGTAGCGCGTTGGCGCCGTCGTTATGGAAAAGAAGCGCACGCCTGTCAACACTCAGTGTTAGTTTTGGCTGGCATAGATGAAAGACGGCGGCCAACCGCAGAATCGTTAGTGTGAACGGAGCTGGTAGATGAATGATGGGACAGCTGGTGGCTCGGTTTTTCTGAAGACAGTGGTATTTTTGACTGGCGCTGCGTGTCAATGTTTCACGGAGCGAGAACACGTAAATAAGTGTGCTGATGCTTCCCTGTTTCTCTCAATTTCCTCCTCTCTCTTCTACCCTTTCATTTCTACATGTATCGTACCGCCTCTCTCCCTCCTCCTCTGTTTCCCCCTCCTCTCTCACTCCATCTACCCTTCTCTTTTCTTTCCTTCACTCTAAAATTAGCTGCCTACTGTTCATTATCAGCTTCACTCTAAAATTTCGTCGTCAGATGTCACCGCCAGTGGCGCAGCCAGGCAGCCCGGCCGGCGGCGCACGCGCAGGGGCGGTCGCGGCCGAGGACGCAGGCGGGGCTGCCGCGCAGGGAGGATATGGACGAGGACCGGCCAGGTTAATGACAGCCTCCTGGTGAGTCATATAAATATACAGAGCTTGAAAAACAAGACCATTGATCTGCGCCAAGAACTTGACGTACATGATTTTGATGCCGTGTCTATAAATGAAACGTGGCTACGGAAATCGACTACCTACATCATGTCGTTTCCAGGCTACACACTACTCAGATCAGACCGTGTGTCCAAGCCACTGGGATACGGCGGCGTTGCTGTTTTGGCTAAAGAGTCACTGAATGCCAAAATAGTATCTAAGCCAGCTGCTGTGAATGATTCTAAGCTGGAATCCGTGTGGACTGAACTGCGAGTTGGACACCACAGAACAGTGCTGTTATGTTCTGTATATCGGCCGCCGTCCAAGCTGGCGTCTGAACTGAACAGTGACCTCGACGAACTTGAGAACCAACTGCAAAGTGCGCTTAGTCGCTATAGTGGACAGATTGTGTTTTGCGGAGACCTCAACTGTAATATTAACGTCACCGGAGGTGCAGGCAGCAAGCTATTAGAGGTGATTTCGCGGTATGGTTTCCAGCTGTGTGGCAAAACTGGCTCTGTAACGTATCGTCCGTCGTCTTCTGCGCTCGATGTTATTTTCACAAATTACGGTGAACGAGTCGTACGATCTGGTACAGTATTATGTCACTTTAGTCCGCACAACTTTGTACGATGTCAAATGCGTGTAAAGAAGGTTAAAAGGCCTCCTGTTACCATCACATGTCGGTCATTTTCTAAAGTCAATTGGGAGGCGCTTAGGCTTGATTTGATGTTATCTGACTGGGACCTGATTGACCGGCTAGAGACACTGCAGCAACAGTCGCAAGCTTTCAACGATCTGTTCATGACTGTGATGAATCACCACGCGCCGATGAGAAGGGTAACGTTAAAGCGCGGTACCTCACTACCACTCACGGCTGAGACTGTCCAGCTGCTGGACCGCCGCAGGGCAGCCGCGCGCAGCGGCTGTCAGCTCACGTACGGTCTGCTCAACCGGCGCTGTAGGGCTGCCATGCGGAGGGACTGTCGTGACGATGTCATTCGGAAGCTGCGCGAGCGGGGCCCGGCGGCGACGTGGAGCGTTGCCCGGTCATTGCTATCGGGTAACGGCAACGCGTCGCGCCCAATTCCGTCTGTGTCAGTCGACAGCTTGAACATATACTTCGCGAACATCGGTGTGAAAACCTCATCGTCGGTTGTGCCGACGCGGCGAGTTCCCATTCTGTTGCCCAGAGTAGTGACATGTTCGTTCACTGTGTCTGCGGTGTCATATGAATGTCTGCGCGGTGTCGTAATGGGCCTACGTAACACCAACACCTGTGGCGTTGATGGCATATCGTCTCGCATGGTTAAGAACACTTTTAGAGTAGTAGGACATATTATTTTGAAACTAGTCAATGCGAGCCTCACACACGGCACTGTCCCTGACAACTGGAAAATTTCGTTAGTTTACCCCATACATAAGGGTGGTGCACTGGACGACCCTGCGCAGTTTCGGCCCATATCTGTCGTCCCGCTACTTTCGAAAATAACTGAGCGCATAGTGCAAGAGCAATTGTACCAATATTTTAGCGACCATGATTTATTTTCGCCGACACAGCACGCGTACAGAAGAAATCACTCGACACAAACGGCGCTGCTTACCGTGTCAGATTACATATTGTCCGCAATGAACCGGCGTGAGATAGTGCTGATTGCAATGCTTGATTGTAGTAAGTGTTTTGACACTATAGACCACGGGAAGCTTCTTTCGGTACTATCTTTATATGGTGTGGACACAACATGGTTCAGCAATTATCTTTCGGGTCATTTTCAACGCGTCCAGATACACAGTGAAGGCAAAACTGTGACATCTCAACTCGCGAGCAATCCTATCGGAATTTACCAAGGCACAGCCCTGGGGCCATTGCTTTTCAGCATTTTTTCGAATGACATGTACATGCACATTGACCCATCTGTCATGCTAGTTCAGTATGCTGATGATAGTCAGCTTGCTGTGTCTGGCAGGAAGGAGGAGCTGCCACAGCTGATCAGCCGACTCGAGGCCACCTTGGCCACCGTCAAGGAGTGGTTTTCTAGTCGCAAAATTAAGATAAATGCTGCAAAAACGCAGCTGATAACGTTTGGAACCCAGCAGCTTTTGAAAGGCGTTCCGCCCATCCAAATTCAATTTGATGGCGAAACAATTACGGAGACTTCGAAGGTCCGTAATCTCGGCCTGACAATGGACCGCCACATGTCATTCCGCCCCCATCTGGACCAAGTCACCGGATGTTGCACGGGAATCCTACTGGGACTGACGGCCGCCCGTCATTGGCTGCCCCGTGAGGTCATGGTCATGTTGGTGAACTCGTTGGTCATGTCTCGACTGCGATATTGTCTGGCGGTGTACGGAAACAGCTCATCGGAAACTCGTAACCGCATCCAGAAAATCATTAACTTTTCGGCTAGAACTGTCACAGGACTTTCCAGGCGCGAACACGTTAGTGACGTCATTCGTTCATTGAACTGGCTGCGCTCCACCTCACTTTACCAATATAGTACAATTACAGCATTTCGTTCAGTCATCTCATCCGGTGAGCCACTCTCGTTAGCAAAAAACATATGCACAAGCAGTCACAGCCACAACACGCGACGAGCGGGCCAATTCAAACCTGTACCGGTGAGAACCGAACTGGGTAAACGGATGTTTGCCTACTCAGCCCCGTCGCTTTACAACGCGCTGCCGGAGGCTGTGAGAGAGAAGGGCGGAGCGGGTTTTAAACGCGCCTTGAAGGAGCATATGTTCGATTGTGAGTGACGTCTGCCGCGATCGTATGCCATGTATGCATGTATGCGATTTTTAGAAACTTGTTTTTATGCTTCGTAGTGCATTTTTACCCTGTGCCATGTGCTTCATCTCACTATGTGTTTTTATATTGACGCGGTGCATGAAAAACCACGATGTGCATGTGGATCACTGAGAATATACATACATACATATATACAGCTTTAAACATATTGTGCATCCCGCGATGCTAGTCTTATGGTCTCGGCAAAAACTGCACACAAAAAAAAACACCTGCACGTGCACTGTATTTGAACCGTGCAACCGAACATACAGCGTGATATATGGAGCAACAAAACAAAAAACGTTGTTGGAGGTCGCTGGAGGATGCGACGTTAACGAAGTTAATCCGCTGACAAAATGTATCAATTGCCGCCAACAAAGATACCCTTCGCTGGCAAAAGTCTAGGTCTGATGTCGCAAAAGGTCCACGCGACTAGGCCTACATCGCAAACCTCTCCGTGACTGCCGTCTCATTTGCTCCTAGTTGACATTGATATATTTGTGTCAATACGACTAAAACAAATTCGACCATTGTTTAGCTACGCGAACGAACTGCGAATGTATACCCCACCGCGAATTTATTCATACAGATTTTGTTTTTATAAACACCCTTTTGAAAATTGCGTACATGTACGAGCCAATTGTATTAGTAAAGCTTTGTTCTGAGAAGACGATGGTTCTTGTCGTTACTGGTGACCAACTGAACTGTTATCTGCTTGACTTGCGCTGTTATTATAAACTAATACCACTGGTCGCGGCGGTCTAGGCAGCGGTGACTCCTGAGAGACTGCGGCAGCCCCTTCTGGACAGCACTCATTACTCAGCGCCCACTCAATGCTGAGGCCCTATCGCGAGTCTGGGAGCAACCGAAGGTTGGTTCAACACTGGATAACACTATTCTTTAGAATTGTGTTTCCATTGTGAAACAAACCTGAGCTGTTCGCTTGGAGGGGGTTTAACAAAGGTGGTCGCTGTAATTGGACCCATATGACAGTCGTTTTGTTGGCAGGAGTCGTTGGAAGGAATTGTATGAGGCGCCTTATTTGCGCGTGTTTGTTGGCTGGTTGTGGGATTCTGGCATAAAATTCTAACTTAGACCAAGCACCCACTGAACGTATCGCATACATAAAAATGCAACTTTTACTAACTTCTACAAAGGCGATCTGTCTACCGAATGACACGGCTGAGGCTTAGGGTGTTTCATTTTGTACTTGTTGTTAGGAATCAATTGGCACCCTAGATTTACTGGTTCCGTTTGTCATGCTGATTCCGAAAATGAAGTCCGTTTTTGCTGCACATGAGTGCTAAGGGCGGCTTATTTGTCCTCTGTGGTAGCATTCTCGCCCTTGCGGCCATCCTAAGCGGTTGCTGGATATAAGTCCAGGAAATGCGATCACATGCTAACCTAAAAGGGTGTTTGCGTCATCAACATGTTTAATGACACCTTGTGCTCGTAAATTATACCCAGGTCATGTCAGGTCACTGACCTGTGACGGCATAGTTAAGTCATGGTGCTCATTTTTCTTCTTCACATTTTTCGCGTTCCGCAAGGCATTTTGTTTAACTAATGATGCATAGAAAGGGAACGAACATATCAACACTCGTTCGAATTCTAGAACAAAGGGTTCAGAAAGAAAAGGCATAGCAGACTGCCACCTTTGACACAATAATGTTTTTTTAATATAAATATTCGACAAAGCTGAGCAGTTTATCGTGCTTTATGTTTGTTATTCCCTAAAAAACATTTTAGGGAAGCGTAAATGAGGCAAAACCCACGATAGCTAGAAGCTCATATGAATCTGAGCTATTTGGCGGGCCAAGGTGCGACGTTCGTCTGTCGATGGTGAGTAAGCCGTATACGGTATAGCTTGCATGAGTTTGTTTGACAAGATGCATGTTTTTGTAAACGCGTAAATGTTATAAATTTGTTTAAAGATAGTTTCGTCTAAAGCCAGGTACACAACAAGTCCGTTGACCACCGTTATTCCGTCGACGATTGCTTTTTGCTCATTGAACAATTGATTACAATGCTACAATTGATTACAATGCTGCGACTAACGTATTAACCCTCGCCCTACGGGGGGAGGCCTGACAGCCCCCCCCCCCCTGAGGTTTTTCTTCAATAACATTTTACACATGCGGTGCATCTTGCTGAAATTTGTGGTAGCTGAGTTTACAATAAGTATACGTAGGCAGTAACTTTTTTTATTGAAATTAACAGAGTAGTTTGGGAGATAATCATGTTTTGATGACGTCATGTTCGTAAAAAAAGAGAAATATTTGAAAAATCGTAGAAAACAGAGTTTTAAAGCAATTTGCAAACGCAATTCACCAAAGATACAAAATGGCATTCTCTTTAAAATGGAAATCTCGGATTTTCCTAATTTTGGGTTTTTGACCCCCAATTTTTTTTTTAAATCCCCACAAAATCAAAATTTTCAAAGAAATAAAAAAACGGAATATATGTGAGACAACTGAGTATGGAAAATATCCATACCAAATTTCAAAGCAATATCTTCATTTTTTACTGAGTGATGGCTCTCTAAGTGTAAGAAGCTGATGACGACATTCTTTAAAATAATGTTTTTTGATTTTTGTTTGACAAGATACGAACAAATAATTACCTTTTTGTATTTCTGAGCCAAACCTGGTCTAGGAACATGCCTTTTTATTTACATTTATCAATTTCTAATTTTGAGGTTTTCTTAAGAGCAAAATCGCTGTTCTGGACGTGGTAAATCCGAGGTCTCTCACTTGACCTGGAAGGCCACCCGTTGACCTGAAACCTAAAAATCGCATACTGTTAAATTCCTCTCATGATAGGGAACATGCTGGTTCTTACGGCATTGATCTAAGTTGCTTGGTTTGGAAGTTAACAGGGGGCTGTCAGGACCCCCCCGTAGGGCGAAGGTGAAAAAAGATCCCATAGGGCGAGGGTTAACCCTCGCCCTACGGGGTATGTCAGTCCCTACGGGCCTGACAAGCCCCCCCCCCCCCTGCGGTTTTTATTGAATACCTTTTGACACATGAGGTGCATGTTGCTGACATTTTTGGTAGCTGAGTTTACAATAATTATACGTAAGCTGTAAAAATGTAATTGAAATTGGTTAAGTAGTTTGGGAGATAATAATGTTTTGATGACGTCATGTTGGTAAAAAATGAGAAATATTTGAAAAATTGTAGAAAACAGAGTTTTAAAGCAAATTGCAAACGCAATTCACCAAAGATACAAAATGGCATTCTCTTTAAAATGGCAATCTCGGATTTGCAAAATTCTGGGATTTTGACCCCTAAAATAAAAAATACTGATTTTTGGGGAAAAATCCCCACAAAATTAACATTTTCAAAGATATTAAAAAAGCCGGAATATATGTGAGAGAAATGAATATGAGCAATACCCATACCAAATTTCAAAGCAATATCTTCATTTTTGACTGAGTGATGGCTTCCTAAGTGTAAGAAACTGATGACATCATTTTTTTAATATTTGTTAAAAAAAAATTTAGACAAGATACGAACAAATAATCACTTTTTTGTATTTCTGAGCCAAAACTGGTCTAGGAACATGCCTTTTTATTTATATTCACCAATTTCTAACTTTGAGGTTTTCTGAACAGCAAAATCGCTGTTCTGGACGTGTTAAATCCGAGATCATTCACTTGACCTGGAAGGTCACCCGTTAACCTGAAACCTAAAAATCGGATACTGTTAGATTCCTCTCATGACAGGCAACATGCTGGTTCTTACCGCATTGCTCTAAGTTGCTTGGCTTGGAAGTTAACAGGGGGGACCTGTCAGGCCCCCCCCCGTAGGGTGAAGGTGAAAAAAGATCCCGTAGGGCGAGGGTTAATTATGTTGCCATGATACATAATTATTGATGAAAGAAATGTCATTTTATATTATAATTTGGCTATGGATCTAACTAAAGAGAAGATCAAATGTCTTTAAAAACCATCCGTTGACGGACCGATGGCCATCAGCAGATCAAAATGGATCCGGTGTGAATCGGACTGTAAAAATGGTACAGTCTGATTGGACTGTATCAATGCTACAGTTCGATTGGACTGTATCAATGCTACAGTTCGATTGGACTGTATCAATGCTACATTCCGATTATACTATATCAATGATACAGTCCGATTCACACCGGATCCACTTCGATCTGCTGACGGCCATCGGTCCGTCGACGGATGTTTTAAATAAAAAAAGTCTCCCTGTTAGGGGAGACTTTTTAAGAAATATTTTATATTTAGAGAAATATATTTTTTCAAATATTTCTCATCTTTTACCAACATGACGTCATCAAAACATTATTATCTCCCAAACTACTTAACCAATTTCAATTACATTTTTACAGCTTACGTATAATTATTGTAAACTCAGCTACCAAAAATGTCAGCAACATGCACCTCATGTGTCAAAAGGTATTCAATAAAAACCGCAGGGGGGGGGGGGCTTGTCAGGCCCGTAGGGACTGACATACCCCGTAGGGCGAGGGTTAACCCTCGCCCTACGGGATCTTTTTTCACCTTCGCCCTACGGGGGGTCCTGACAGCCCCCTGTTAACTTCCAAACCAAGCAACTTAGATCAATGCCGTACGAACCAGCATGTTCCCTATCATGAGAGGAATTTAACAGTATGCGATTTTTAGGTTTCAGGTCAACGGGTGACCTTCCAGGTCAAGTGAGAGACCTCGGATTTACCACGTCCAGAACAGCGATTTTGCTCTTAAGAAAACCTCAAAATTAGAAATTGATAAATGTAAATAAAAAGGCATGTTCCTAGACCAGGTTTGGCTCAGAAATACAAAAAGGTAATTATTTGTTCGTATCTTGTCAAACAAAAATCAAAAAACATTATTTTAAAGAATGTCGTCATCAGCTTCTTACACTTAGAGAGCCATCACTCAGTAAAAAATGAAGATATTGCTTTGAAATTTGGTATGGATATTTTCCATACTCAGTTGTCTCACATATATTCCGTTTTTTTTATTTCTTTGAAAATTTTGATTTTGTGGGGATTTAAAAAAAAAAATTGGGCGTCAAAAACCCAAAATTAGGAAAATCCGAAATTTCCATTTTAAAGAGAATGCCATTTTGTATCTTTGGTGAATTGCGTTTGCAAATTGCTTTAAAACTCTGTTTTCTACGATTTTTCAAATATTTCTCTTTTTTACGAACATGACGTCATCAAAACATGATTATCTCCCAAACTACTCTGTTAATTTCAATAAAAAAAAGTTACTGCCTACGTATAATTATTGTAAACTCAGCTACCACAAATTTCAGCAAGATGCACCGCATGTGTAAAATGTTATTGAAGAAAAACCTCAGGGGGGGGGCCTGTCAGGCCCCCCCGTAGGGCGAGGGTTAATACGTTAGTCGCAGCATTGTAATCAATTGTTCAATGAGCAAAAAGCAATCGTCGACGGAATAAGGGTGGTCAACGGACTTGTTGTGTACCTGGCTTTAGACGAAACTATCTTTAAACAAATTTATAACATTTACGCGTTTACAAAAACATGCATCTTGTCAAACAAACTCATGCAAGCTATACCGTATACGGCTTACTCAACATCGACAGACGAACGTCGCACCTCGGCCCGCCAAATAGCTCAGATTCATATGAGCTTCTAGCTATCGTGGGTTTTGCCTCATTTACGCTTCCCTAAAATGTTTTTTAGGGAATAACAAACATAAAGCACGATAAACTGCTCAGCTTTGTCGAATATTTATATAAAAAAACATTATTGTGTCAAAGGTGGCAGTCTGCTATGCCTTTTCTTTCTGAACCCTTTGGTCTAGAATTCGAACGAGTGTTTATATGTCTCCCTAAAGTCTCCCTGTCAGATATAACATACAGTCCGATTGGACTGTACCAATGATACAGACTACAGTCTGATTCAAACCGGATCCATTTTGATCTGCTGACGGCTATGGGACCGTCGACGGATGGTTTTTAAAGACATTTGTCCTCTCTGTGTTAGATCCATAGCCATATCCTAATACAGATGTCATTTTATTCTTCAATAAGTATTTACTATGACAATATAGTTAATACGTAAGTCGTAGCATTATAATTAATTGTTCAATACACAAAAATAAATCGTGGACGGAATGACGGTAGTCAACGGATTCGTTGTGAACCTGGCTTTAGCCGAAACTATCTTAAACAAATTAATAACATTTACGCGTTTACAAAAACATGCAGCTGTTCAAACAAACTCATGTAAGCTATACCGCATACGGTTTACTCACCATCAACAGACGAACGTCGCACCTCGGTCCGCCAAATAGCTCAGATTCATATGAACTTCTAGATATCGTGGGTTTTGCCTCATTTACGCTTCCCTATAATGTTTTTTATGGAATAATAAGCATAAGGCACGATAAATCTCTCAGCTATTTCGAAAATGATTTTATTATTTTTTGATCTATCGTTGAGAAAACGAAAAAGAACAAAGGTTAGCCTATATATTGGAATACAATTAACAGAATAATAGTTATATTTTATAACATTCTTGTGTCAAAGGTGGCAGTCAGCTATGGCTTTTGTTCCTGAACCTTTTGTTCTAGAATTCGAACGAGTGTTTATATGTTCGTTCCCTTTCTATGCATCATTAGTAAAACAAAATTGCCTTGCTGAACGCGAAAATTTGAAACAAATGAGCACCATGACTTAACTATGCCGTCATAGGTCAGTGACATGACATGACCTGGGTATAATTTACGAGCACAAGGTGTCATTAGACATGTTGATGACGCAAACACCCTTTTAGGTTAGCATGTGATCGCATTTCCTGGACTTATATCCAGCAACCGCTTAGGATGACCGCAAGGGCGAGAATGCCAACAAAAATGGCAAATGAGCCACCCTTAGCACTCATTTGCGGCAAAAACGGACTTCATGTTCGGAATCAGCATGAACAACGGAACCAATAAAGCTAGGGTGCCAATTGATGCCCGACAACAAGTACAAAATGAAACACCCAACTGAGGCTGTGTCACTTGGTGTCTCAACCTGAGGCTGCGTCACTTTGGTGTCACAACCTGAGGCTGCGTCACTTTGGTGTCACAAACGGACTTGGTCCCTTGAGACGGGAATGCTCACACGACTTACGACAGGACTTACCTGAGTGTTTTCGTCTATGTCTCGTTTATGTCGCTTATGTCTTATTCCGTATGTATGTAGGCTTGCTATCAGAAGCAATGCTCTAGTGAAAAAAACAAAAGAACACAGAATAGCTGAAGTGAACGCATGCCGGTAATCTGTGATACTGATCTAGAAATGACTTGTTGTCAGGGTATCTGATATTTTCGAATTGGCCTGTTATTAATGATATTAATTTATTGTTAGTCAAAACAAGATATCAGAAAAAGAACCCCACGACACTTGTTCACCATCAGAAAATACAACGTGGGAACAGCCCTCCACATGCGCTTGTTGACTACTGTGAAAACGAAATCAGATGCTGAAATGATGCGTGCTGGCATATTAAACCCAAGGGCGTCGCCGTAGGGGGGACGGGAGAGACACCGCCCCGACCCCCCTCCAGTCGTCAAGCTAGGGGGATTGTCCCCCCACCCCAGGTTTGGAGACATAAATCCATACCTTGTTCGGAAATATTGCAGGTTTCAATATCATAAACGCATGTGGAAAAGGTATAAATCAGTGCAATGGAAGAATGGAAGGGACCGGGACGATATTTGTACTTTTCTTGACGGAAGTTGACAGGAATTTAAATAGAATTTTGGTAGCAGAAAACGGGCATATTATAGCGTTAGTGCGCCCTATTTGTTGTTTAGGCAAACTATGTGCTTGCTGAAAGGAAACACCGGCGGATGGTTTTACGACATGAACGTTTTGTGTGCAAGATTTGTCACTTCGACCGAATAGCAGCAAAGAAATAAGCTTCTGAAAATCATGGCTACGCTCATGCGTATATTTGTCCACTAGTTGACGGAAGACCTCGCTCCGCTCGGTAATCAAACTGGTCCTCAAACTGGCCGGGTCCTGTGACCTGTCCTAGGAAATATATCCATTCAAAAGCTTCGGACTAAATTAATAAAATTACATATGCAAGCCATTTCGTTCAAGTGCGTTCGAAGTTTGCAAACTGAGGTAGTTTTCGGTTAACTACTTCATCCATTACTCCAAGTACATGGGCCGCTTCATCCGTTTCGTTCATCCGTTCAAGGCATCTGTTTCGGCCAGCCGTCCACACATGTACCCCGCACAACGAGCCAGTGGCAGTCACCGGTTCCGGGGCGATCCGTCCTCCTGGTACAGTTGGGGGCATCCCGGGTCGGACAGCATGCAGAACAGCGAGATGCGCTGAGCTTATGAAGAAGATAGAAAAAAACACGCCAGTGACGTTGCCTTGTATCGCACCACCGACCTCCTAAATATCTATCAAACACCTGACCCTGACCCCCATGGCCACCGGGCCAGTGTCTCCCGAAACAAAAAGACAGTCCAGTGGCAGCCGGGTGGCGCATATAAGTTCTGATATTCACGGCATATTAAGAATAATTCGAATTGAAGTATATTGTGATCATGGATCGACGTAAAATTTTCTTACGATAGTGCGACCCTACATCCCACTAAACATGTCAATTTCGCGGTTTTGACTGCAAGGTGCGCGGAGTTATTAACCCGCGCATTGCAGGGGGGGGGGGGGATTTCCGCCCCCCCCCCCCTCCATCAGGTTTTTTTGCAGATAGCGAAAAAACGGCGGTTTTGGCACACCTGTTAGGGACATCAATTGCGCACACTTTGAAAAAAATAACCTCGGGTTATCTCAGGTCAGGTCACCAGACCAGGTCAAGTGACCCCCACCTCCAAAAAAAATATTTGCAGTTGTGCCAAAGCCAGAGTTTCTCACCGATCAGTTTGAAATTTATAGGATGTCATGAAGGCATAAGTACTTACAATTCCTTTATCTCGGAATTTGTATATCGGTGACCTAAGGTCAGGTCAATTTCGTAACCTCCCCATAATAAGTCAATGTGGAATTATACAAATGCTTCCTGTTTCAAGCATAGGCATGATATTAGTCCAGTTACTTCTGGATCATGTTATTATATGATATTCTTGATGATCCAAGTGTAAGTTTTGTTCAGTGACCGCTATGGGGTCATTTGAGGTCATGCGAGGTCACCATCACTTTTGTTGTCAATAACTCCCAATATAATACAGATAGAGAAGTAAAACAGACAACAATGTGTTGTCTGGTCAAGACACGTCTTCCCATATGCAACATCCCTACATGGGTCACCACTTGACCTTGACCTGAGGTCAAATTTTAAGTTGAGTTAACAAATTTACCATGTACATCATTCAAAGCGCCTTAACTAGATAAACACAATGGCGTAAACAGTGTTCCGTTATCGGTATTAAGTAAAAAGTTAATAGCGAAAACAATTTTGCAAAAAACAACACTTTTTTTTCTTTTTTGACCTCTGGAGCCTCAAATGTTGACCTGAGATCAAAATTGAGGACACCTTGTCCATTGAAAATTGTACTGGCTGGCGTTTTATTCTTTCTGTTTGTTTCTAACTAGCATAGTTTCCGAGATATATGGGCATTTCTGGAGCGAAGTCCTAAAACAGGACAAAACTGGAAAATCTGGGCTTTGATGACCTCTAGTGACCTCAATTTTGACCTGACCTAAAAAATACTCAATACTTTCAATAGAACTTGTATCAAGCTTTCAAATTCCGTTTTCTGCTTGTCGCTAAGTAGCGTGGTTTTCGAGATCTCATGGGGGGGGGCGGAAATCAACCCCCGGAAGTTCGTGTTCGGCGCACACCCCCTGCAGTGCGCGGGTTAAGCAATCACATGTTATCCGAACGGACAGACGGACAGGTGTCTGCCACTTCTTATAATGAGTATGAATTAGCTTTCTATGTAACACGAATAACTAGGATATATATCCCAGACAGCGCGGCGATGAGTGAATGGCCTTGGCAGGGCCTATCGAATATAGAGGCGTTTGAACAATATACCATGCAGATTTCCGAAGAAGTTATTGTTTTTCATCTATAACCTGTTGTTAGTTTTAAACATAAAATAAAAATAAAGCTGGTAGTTCCAACCAAAAATTGAGTTCCTAAGTAAAATTATAAGGTAAAAACTGATTTTCCTTCACATTTTCGCGAACCGTACTGATGGTTCATTCGTCGTCCCCCCCCCCCCCCCGCACACACACACACTCAAAAAATGTGGCGACGCTCCTGATTAAACCCATAAAAATTGGATCGAGTGTACACTTCCATGAGATGCCATGCCTTTGTAACTCCAATAGGTACCGAGTGATCATCTTGTAGCAGGTTTGTCTCTTGGAAGGCGTTTTTTTTGCAAGGTTTATTACCACTCATGTACGGAATAGGCACGTCTGATGGTAGTTATTGTGGTACTACTAAAATATATATATATAATACGGAAGCCCTGTTCGCCTGGATGGATACCAGTTGTGTATTTATTAAATGAAGGAAGAATGTTTGAGCCATGCGTTGTTTTATCTGTTTCAACTATAATTTGATAGAGAAATATAGCACATGTGAAATCATTTTAGTGGTTTTAAAGCCAACCAGACTTTTGAATTAAATCCCGGGAAGGCGAAATCATATGGAGCGCCTGTAGTACCATCCGTCTTAAGGCGCATCCTCCAGGAACTGTATTGCCATATAAGTTAGAAAGACCAATGTCTAAAGCTGCATCGGTACAAATTGTCATGATCATAAGCATACATGTGCATGGATCCCAGGGAAGGATATATGATCCCAGTGGATCCCACGGCAAAAAAAAACATGTTAGATCTATGATCTGGTTGGTCCCATGGCAAACATATAAGGTTGCATCTATGATCCCAGTTGATCCCATGGCAAAAACACAACGCTTGATATATAATCTGTGGATCCCACGTCAAAAATAAAGGGTTGGTTGTGTGATCCAGCGGATCCCACATCATAATTCAAGCATGCTTTTGTAAGGATACCATTGGATCCCATGGTAAAACCACAATGCATTCATTGCTCATGAGCTAACATTTAATACAATCTTGGATCACATCTGACATCAGTCTCTCAAAAGTTAACCGTCTTAATTCATAATAGTATAACCTCCCACAAGATACTATGTTCACAGCAAATACCTATAATACTATAAACATTAATATATACGATTACTAGCCTTAGCCATGTACCTAATTGTCAGACTATAGAGCACTGAAAAAATCAACATCGAATTTCAATCAACAAGGATTTCCTACCTCAACCTGCGTGCCGTGATGGTCTGCAGATTAATATTTACAGATCACAACTGTCTACAAGGTGGTTACTTGTTAAATATATTGTTAAAGTTACTGATACTGGTCAATGTTGATGGTGACGAATGACGATCAGATCTCATGTGAACATATGTATCCACAAATTTCAAAAATTGTATAATAAATGATGCACATTCACCTATGTTTGCATTCCGCCGCAGCCATATCACGGATGTGTTTTAGTCATACTTTAGTTGACTATCATTACATAATTTATGGCATGGGCTCATGGCTCTAAGCCATTGGAAAGACATTTTAATTTCGGCCTCAACCCAGCCATGTTTACACTTAATTTCTACATATATTTCTGCATAATTGTGCAAGAATAAAAATTGTGCAAGAATATATATATATATATATATATATATATATATATATATATATATATATATATATATATATATATATATATATATATATATATATATATATATATATATATATATATATATATATATATATATATATATATATATATATATATATATATATATATATATATATATATATATATATATATATATATATATATATATATATATATATATATATATATATATATATATATATATATATATATATATATATATATATATATATATATATATATATATATATATATATATATATATATATATATATATATATATATATATATATATATATATATATATATATATATATATATATATATATATATATATATATATATATATATATATATATATATATATATATATATATATATATATATATATATATATATATACATATATATATATATATATATATATATATATATATATATATATATATATATATATATATATATATATATATATATATATATATATATATATATATATATATATATATATATATATATATATATATATATATAT
>JAXIVJ010013606.1:5000-36693 GCA_036785665.1 Chirona hameri
AGGGGGAGGGGCGGACTGTTGAGCGGGGTAGGGGTAATGATTAGGGTCGTGTTAGGGGGAGGGGGCGGACTGTTGAGCGGGGGGAGGGGTTAGGGTCGTGTTAGGGGGAAGGGCGGACTGTTGAGTGGGGGGGAGGGGTTAGGGGACATGTTAGGGGGGAGGGGGCGGACTGTTGAGCGGGGGAGGGGTAATGATTAGGGTCGTGTCAGGGGAGGGGCAGACTGTTGAGCGGGGGGAGGGGTTAAGGTCGTGTTAGGGGGAGGGGCGGACTGTTGAGCGGGGGGAGGGGTTAGGGTCGTGTTAGGGGGGAGGGGCGGACTGTTGAGCGGGGGGAGAGGTAATGATTAGGGTCGTGTTAGGTGGAGGGGGCGGACTGTTGAGCGGGGAGGGGGGGGGGGGGGGGGGTAATGATTAGGGTCGTGTTAGGGGGAGGGGCGGACTGTTGAGCGGGGGGAGGGGTTAGGTTCGTGTTAGTGGGAGGGGCGGACTGTTGAGCGGGGGGAGGGGGTAATGATTAGGGTCGTGTTAGGGGAGAGGGGCGGACTGTTGAGCGGGGGGAGGGGGTAATGATTAGGATCGTGTTAGGGGGGAGGGGCGGGACTGTTGAACGGGGGAGGGGTAATGATTAGGGTCGTGTTAGGGGGAGGGGCGGACTGCTGAGCGGGGGGAGGGGTTAGGGTCGTTTTAGGGGGAGGGGCGGACTGTTGAGTGGGGGGAGGGTTTAGGGACATGTTAGGGGGAGGGGCGGACTGTTGAGCGGGGGAGGGGTAATGATTAGGGTCGTGTCAGGGGGGAGGGGCGGACTGTTTGAGCGGGGGGAGGGGTTAGGGTCGTGTTAGGGGGAGGGGGCGGACTGTTGAGCGGGGGGAGGGGTTAAGGTCGTGTTAGGGGGAGGGGCGGACTGTTGAGCGGGGGAGGGGTTAGGGTCGTGTTAGGGGGGAGGGGCGGACTGTTGAGCGGGGGAGGAGTTAGGGTCGTGTTAGGGGGGGAGGGGCGGGACTGTTGAGCGGGGGGGAGGGGTTAATGATTAGTCCTGACATCAGCCGCCCGGACCTGACATCAGCCGCCCGAGTGACGCCGTGCAACATCAGCGACCACGACCTTATCACTGTGGCCGTCGCCGATATCAAGGCACGTCGCAGTCCCGACATCATCACCGTGAGGTCCACACAACGCGTCAACAAGGACGCCCTCTGTCTCGACCTTCTCCAAGCCGACTGGAAACAGGTCTATGAAGCAGCTGACTCCACCACCGACATGTGGAACAGCTTCATCGCTGTATGGGATCCGATCATAAATCAGCACATGCCTATGCGGACCATCAAGGTGAAACACAGACCGTGTCCATGGCTGGATGACGATTCGGTGCGGGAGGCCATGACAGCTCGGGACCAGGCACGGGACTGACAAGGACCTCATTCCATGTGACGCCACCGAAAGAGAGTTCCGTGAAAGTCGGAACGCCGTAAAGGTTGCCATCAACCGCGCGTGCACCTCTTACTACGCGTCTACCTACAAGCACTCCCGTCCAAAGACCTGGAAAAAACATCAGGCAGTTCCTGGTCTCGTCTGGGAAGGGCGCAGCCGAGGACAGCCAGTGCAGCACCGGGCGGATCCTGAGAGGGCCGGACCGACTGAATCGGTTCTTCACGTCAGTCGGCTCCGACGTGGCGCACGCGCTGGCGGAGAGCGACGCTGGAGAGACGCTGTCGCCCCGCCCAACCCGTGTGTGTGCCGGGTCGTTTGTGCCGTATCCTGCGACCCTTCCGGAACTCTCGGCAGCGCTGAAGCGCATGGGTATGTCTCGCGCCTGCGGCCCTGACGGCATAACCGTCCATATGCTGAGAATGACCTTTCCAGTGGTGGGACCGCACTTGCTGAGGCTCGTAAATTCCTGTATCATGAATTGTGACATGCCCGACCAGTGGAAGGCTGCTACCGTTACGGCTCTCCATAAAAAGGGTGAAACTACGGACCCCAACAACTATCGCCCGATTTCTGTTCTCCCTGTTGTGGCGAAGTTGTGTGAGCGTGTGGTCTGCACCCAATTGATGGATTACCTGACGACCCCACCATATACTGTGTCCTCAGCAGTACGGTTTCCGGCCGGGGACTGTCCACAGAGGCGGCCCTGCTCGACACTGTCACGTATGCAACAGACAACATTGATAAAGGCATGATGACTTCACTCGTCACAACTGACACGTCTAAGGCCTTTGACAGTGTCGAGCATGGTCGTCTCCTGGACAAGCTAGAGTGGTATGGTGTCCAGCGTGAATGGTTCGCGGCCTGGCTGCGGGGTCGTACCCAGACTGTGCGGGGTGGCTGTAGTGGTGCCCTGGAGGTGACGCACGGGGTGGTCCAGGGGTCCAGTTTAGGGCCTGTACTGTTTTTACTCTTCACCAACGATTTGCCGCAGCATCTTCCATTCGGGAGGATCGTGATGTATGCTGACGATGCCCAGTCCATTGACGCTGACTTCCCATCACATGTTCATGATCTGAAAAATCGTGTTTGAAAGCTCTCTTGACATAGCATTGAAGTGGTTCACACAGAACCGTCTAAAAATTAATCCGGCAAAAACAAAGATGCTCCTCCTGAGATCTCGCCGTCAAAAAGTCATCTCAGACTTCTCTGTTCATTTTGGTAATGATGAAATTTTGCCCTCACAAAGCGTCAAGGTGCTTGGTGTCGTCATCGACTCACATCTGACATGGAACTGTCACATTACGTCTGTTGTGCAGCGCTGCTACTGTGTACTGGTGGGTCTGGCGCGAATCAGACATAAGCTCCCAAAATGCATCAGACAGCTGTTGATAGAGGCACTCGTCTTCCCCCACATACGTTATTGTATAACGGTGTGGGGAAACTGTTCCGCAGCACAGAAGCTGCGTGTACAAAAGGGAATCAACTTCGGTGTCCGCATCGTGACCGGACTTGGGCAGGCGTGACCATGTCAGTCCGTCATTGCGTGAACTGGGGTGGCCCAATGTTGATGAAATGATCACCGAACGCGATATTGCCACAATGCGCCACCTCACAACATCCACCAGTGCCTCCGAACTATTGCGACAGCGATTGTTGCGGCGCGCCGATGTATCCGCTCGCCGCACGCGCGGCACTGAAGCCGGCCACTTTGAGCTGCCCCGCGTGCGGACAGAATTCGCCCGGCGCAGCTTTGTGTACCGAGCCACGAGCGCCTGGAACGACCTTACGCTGGAGGCTAGGCGATAGTCAATCGTGAATTTTACCGTAGATTGCGATCGGTGTCTGCGGCTGGGAGCGGCCTATGTTGCCACCTGCCACTCTTTTTGCCGCGTGTTCTGTTTTACCGTGTGTATTTTTTCATCACTGTATGTTTTACTGTTTTTATCCTATTGTGTATTATTAATGTAATGACGTGGATTCCACAAAAGCCATATTATGGAGGTTCCGAAATACATATCTGTATCTGTATCTGTATCTGTATCTGTTAAGGTCGTGGTTAGGGGGAGGGGCGGACTGTTGAGCGGGGGGGAGGGGTTAGGGTCGTGTTAGGGGGGGAGGGGCGGACTGTTGAGCGGGGGAGGGGTAATGATTAGGGTCGTGTTAGGGAGAGGGGGCGGACTGTTGAGCGGGGGGAGGGGTTAGGGTCGTTTTAGGGGGAGGGGCGGACTGTTGAGCGGGGGGGAGGGGGTAATGATTAGGGTCGTGTTAGGGGGGAGGGGCGGACTGTTGAGCGGGGGGGGGGGGTTAATGATTAGGGTCGTGTTAGGGGGGAGGGGCGGGACTGTTGAGCGGGGGGAGGGGGTAATGATTAGGGTCGTGTTAGGTGGGAGGTGCGGACTGTTGAGCGGGGGGTAATGATTAGGGGTCGTGTTAGGGGGAGGGGCGGACTGTTGAGCGGGGGGGAGGGTTAGGGTCGTGTTAGGGGGAGGGGCGGACTATTGAGCGGGGGGAGGGTTAGGGTCGTGTTAGGGGGAGGGGCGGACTGTTGAGCGGGGGAGGGGTTAGGGTCGTGTTAGGGGGAGGGGCGGACTGTTGAGCGGGGGAGGGGTTAGGGTCGTGTTAGGGGGGGAGGGGGTGGACTGTTGAGCGGGGGGGGGGGGGGGGTAATTATTAGGGGTCGTGTTAGGGGGAGGGGCGGACTGTTGAGTGGGGGTAATGATTAGGGTCGTGTTGGGGGGGGGGGGGGGGGGGCGGACTGTTGAGCGGGGGGGGGGGGGGGGAGTAATGATTATGGTCGTGTTGGGGAGGGGCGGACTGTTGAGCGGGGGGGGGGGGGGGTAATGATTAGGGTCGTGTTAGGGGGAGGGGCGGACTGTTGAGCGGGGGGGGGGGGTAATTATTAGGGTCGTGTTAGGGGGAGGGGCGGGCTGTTGACCGGGGAGGGGGGGGGGTAATGATTAGGGTCGTGTTAGGGGGAGGGGCGGACTGTTGAGCGGGGGGGGGGGGGGGGGTAATGATATGATTAGGGGTCGTGTTAGGGGGGAGGGGCGGACTGTTGAGGCGGGGGGGGGGGGTAATGATTAGGGTCGTGTTAGGTGGGAGTGGCGGACTGTTGAGCGGGGGGGGGGGGGGGGGGTAATGATTAGGGTCGTGTTAGGGGGGGGGGGGGGGCGGACTGTTGAGCGGGGGGAGGGTTAGGGTCGTGTTAGGGGGAGGGGCGGACTGTTGAGCGGGGGGAGTGTTAGGGGTCGTGTTAGGGGGAGGGGCGGACTGTTGAGCGGGGGAGGGGTTAGGGTCGTGTTAGGGGGAAGGGCGGACTGTTGAGCGGGGGGAGGGGTTAGGGTCGTGTTAGGGGGAGGGGTGGACTGTTGAGCGGGGGGGGGGGAATTATTAGGGTCGTGTTAGGGGGAGGGGCGGACTGTTGAGCGGGGGGTAATGATTAGGGGTCGTGTTAGGGGGAGGGGTGGACTGTTGAGCGGGGGGGTAATGATTAGGGGTCGTGTTAGGGGGGAGGGGTGGACTGTTGAGCGGGGGGGGGGGGTAATGATTAGGGTCGTGTTAGGGGGGAGGGGCGGACTGTTGAGCGGGGGGGGGGGGGTAATGATTAGGGTCGTGTTAGGGGGAGGGGCGGGACTGTTGACCGGGGAGGGGGGGGGGGGGGGGGTAATGATTAGGGTCGTGTTAGGGGAGGGGGCGGACTGTTGAGTGGGGGGGGGGGGTAATGATATGATTAGGGTCGTGTTAGGGGGGAGGGGCGGGACTGTTGAGCGGGGGGGGGGGGTAATGATTAGGGTCGTGTTAGGTGGGAGGGGGCGGACTGTTGAGCGGGGGGGGGGGGGGTAATGATTAGGGTCGTGTTAGGGGGGAGGGGGGCGGACTGTAGAGGGGGGGAGGGGGTTAGGGGTCGTGCTAGGGGGAGGGGCGGACTGTTAAGCGGGGGGAGGGGTTAGGGTCGTGTTAGGGGGAGGGGGCGGACTGTTGAGCGGGGGGAGGGGTTAGGGTCGTGTTAGGGGGGAGGGGCGGACTGTTGAGCGGGGGGAGGGGTTAGGGTCGTGTTAGGGGGAGGGGTGGACTGTTGAGCGGAGGGAGGGGGAGGGGGTAATGATTAGGGTCGTGTTAGGGGGAGGGGCGGACTGTTGAGCGGGGGAGGGGTAATGGTCGTGTTAGGGGGAGGGGCGGACTGTTGAGCGGGGAGGGGGGAGGGGGGTAATGATTAGGGTCGTGTCTCTAATAATGCTTAGAGAAGCCGTGATTTTTTTTTGGAGGCAAAAACATACGTTTGCCAACCGATTTTTCGTTTTTTTTTTTTGGGGGGGGGGGGGGCGATTGACCATTTTGCCCAACCATGGATCCGCCACTGTTGAAGACTTCCTACAGAACATGGACGGGGCGCGGCTGAGGAAACTGGCGAAACATACGCGGCGCCGGGCGGAGAGAGGTCGCTACTTTGAGCACCTGCTGTAGAAAACTACAGAGGCGCAGGGTGAGCGGCATCATGCCATCATAAATGTCCCACATTGCGGCCTTGAACCTTAATCCTTATGTGTTTCGTTCATGTCAATGGGAAATATATGTCTCTGGTGGTCACCTAACTTATCACACTTTCAAATGATCACTCTGTACGTCTAAGAGTACCAATGCCTGCACCCCACCTCTGACGGTCGGGGTCGGGTACGTACCGTGTCTGAAGCCCACGCACCGTCAGCCTTCCTGCCCTCGTCCCAGCGCGGGTCTCTGTGACCGTTCTGCTGTGCACCGTCCCCGTCACAGCGGCGGGACACACGGGCTCGACACCCGCGCCCTCTCCGACTGCTGTGCACCGTCTCCGCCGCACAGCGTGCCGCACGGGCCCGACACCCGCGACCTCTCCGACCAGACGCCGCGCCGCGTGCACTGCACTTCCTGCCATGCGCCCCGAACTCAAACGCCGAACGGGCTAGGCGAACTCAGCTAACGGTTCGGCCAGTTCAACGTTGATGCCCGGAGCTAACCGAATCAGGTCACGGCGTAACGTAATGGGAGACAAAGGGTGCAAAGGGTGGTGTCGATGATGTAAACGGAATTATAAATTATCTGCTGTAAGATTAGTAGGTACTTAAGGACAGAGGTCGAGAAAGTTACCAACTCGCCAGCCAGAGCTGGTAGCAAAACATGCTCATCAATGTCGGCCAATTGTAGCAAAACAGTCGACTCTACAAGCGTAAATTCATGCAGGATTTGAAGGCCAATGGAAATGTATTACAGTAATGGTGTTAGTTCGACACTTAATATTTTTTCACTAACAACATAGACTAACAACATTTCACTAACAACATTTCACATACATTTCACTAACAACATAGATTCAGGGCACAAGTTCACATATATGTACACCTAATATGATTTGCTACTGCCATTCCTCAAACCCTACCGCAACTGGTCTCGGTAGACCGGCTCTGGCGGACACCGGTGGAAATGTAGCCATCACTATCTGAAAGCACCAACTTGAATCGCGAAAGCTGCGACGCCACGTCGCAGCTGCTACAATGGACCTGTTTTTACAAATAATGCCAAGGGACGGGTTTCAGGCTGATGAAAATCAATCCTTGGATTTTTTTCCTTTTCACTAGCATAAGGGAGAAATAATTTTCACTAAAAAAGAGATTTCAGACATGGTTGACATTTTTATACAACTCTTCCTTGATTCTTCCATCACTATCAATTAAAACGCAGTTTTTAAACTGAAACTGCCGCATTGAGACGTGCGTGTGTTGTTGTTGTTGTTGGGTTAGGGCGCGTAGCTTCGTGGAGACGTGCGTGTGTGCGTGAGGTTCTATCAAGGCCATGGTTAGTATATAGGGTCTTGGCCATGGTTCTTTGTGGTGCGGTCAAGGCTGTGTAAACTGGTGCGGTGCTCGTGGTTTGAGATGCTGTTGCGTTGTTACCTAAGTTTGCTGGTATCTAAGATTTTTTTTTGCGGTGATCATGTCTGGGCCAGGCCGTTGTCATCCCAATGCCTCTAACGTGTTTGCATCATCTGCACAAGTGACGTCATCATGCGAACAACTTTCAACAACTTTCAAATAAGCCATTCTTTTGCTGAAATGTAAGCTTTCTGCAGCTGAATATTCAATTTTGATCCTTTTTACTACATCACATCAGTTAACTTGCTGTGCTATATATATATATTTATTATGTTCTGACTAGACAGCGGTTTAGGTGACTGTCACCATGGATTGCAGCATTTCAAGCCTGATTGTGTGAGTTGTTTCGTGCGTGGCGCATGAGAGGCAGTACAAAATTTGATTGTGAATAGTAAAATCCAGCAAGATCCCCGCTGTTTTTGTTTGCAAGTAATTCATGTACCTAATTAATTTAGTTTGTTAAATGTTGTTTGTAAGAGTGACTACTGTTGGCTGCCATAGATGAGCTTTTAAAACTGTTCTTTGTTAGCATAACTCATACAGTGTCAAGCTTAGGTATTCATGCGATTGCCTGCCCAGTGGCAAACATGATTAGGTTTAGGTTTAGGTTTATATTTGTGAGCTAGATTAGATAGGATCTATTTGAAACTGTGCCCCTTTGGAAATAGGACCCGAAGGGCTCTATTTCGAGAGAAAAAATGACTGATTTGTTATTCATTTTTTTAGATTTGTTTTGTTAAAATATGTCCCTCTAAAAATATAGTGGGCCAAATCTGTTGGTTTTGTTTTTGTTATAGTGGGGGTACCTTATGTCCCTGATAAAAAATTGCCCCCTCCTGGAGTGAATCCTGGGTATGCTACTGTACAAGGCCCACCACCTATGTTTTGGGGTTTTATCAGGCAAACCTGTAAAAATGTCTTGCCACTTCAAGGAGCCAAATAACAAGTACCTACTGTAACATGAAAATCCACATTAAAAAACCTGCAAAGTAAAAAAATGGGGTGTATTTTTTTCGTCATTTCAGCCGAACTCACACTAAACAATTATCGCTGACGCCCCTGGGCACAGGTGACAATTGACATGGTTTTGCTCAGTGTATAGCAATGTTGGAACAATACAAACTGCAAGCTGACATCTTTTCTTTTTTGATATCCGAAAAGGTTGAAAAGCTAAAAAAAAATACAAGTAAAGAAATCATTAGAAATTGTGAGGTTGCAAAATAAAGTGGCCCAAATCCGGGAAGAAATTTGAAATTGGGGTAGGTAAGGTCTGCTAAAAACGGTTTGCCCCCCCACCCCAAAAAAATTAACAGCTGGATCTGCCCTTGTTGAGTACAATTACCCTGGTGGGAAATTAAAAGCATACAAATTACAACTTGAATGTCCCACCTGGATATTCTATTTTATATAGTATTATTATATTCACACATTAGTTTGTTGTGCAGTTATCATTGGGACTATTGCCTATGAATTAATGGTAGCATTATCATCTAACTGTGAATTTCCATTTTACAGGTGCACAAGAATGGGGCGTATGTGTGCTGTGGCAACATGCAAGACATGGTGTGGAGGAAAAAAGAAGCAAGATCCTTCTGTCAACTTTTTTAAATTCCCGAGAGATAGGAATGTATGGAGTATCTGGCTTGCAAAATGTAAGAGGGCTGATACAGTTGATCCAACCAACTCCTTCATCTGCTCAAACCACTTTTTGGCTGATGACTATGATCCTGGCTACCTCATGTGCGAGCCGCTGCCTGGTGTGAGAGCCGTCGCTGCCTGGTGTGAGAGCCGTCGCTGGTTGAGGGCGAGCAGCCGCTGCCTGGTGTGAGAGCCGTCGCTGCCTGGTGTGAGCCGTCGCTGGTTGCGGGCGAGCAGCCGCTGCCTGGTGTGAGAGCCGTCGCTGCCTGGTGTGAGCCGTCGCTGGTTGCGGGCGAGCAGCCGCTGCCTGGTGTGAGAGCCGTCGCTGCCTGGTGTGAGCCGTCGCTGGTTGCGGGCGAGCAGCCGCTGCCTGGTGTGAGAGCCGTCGCTGGTTGCGGGAGAGCCGTCGCTGGGTGCGGGCGAGCCGTCGCTGGGTGCGGGCGAGCCTTCGCTAGGTGCGGGCGAGCCGTCGCTGCCTGGTGTGAGAGCCGTCGCCGCCTGGTGTGAGTGCCATCGCTGGGTGCGGGCGAGCAGCCGCTGCCTGGTGTGAGAGCCGTCGCTGGTTGCGGGCGAGCAGCCGCTGCCTGGTGTGAGAGCCGTCGCTGGGTGCGGGCGAGCCGTCGCTAGGTGCGGGCGAGCCGTCGCTGCCTGGTGTGAGAGCCGTCGCCGCCTGGTGTGAGTGCCGTCGCTGGGTGCGGGCGAGCAGCCGCTGCCTGGTGAGAGCCGTCGCTGGGTGCGGGTGAGCAGCCGCTGCCTGGTGTGAGAGCCGTCGCTGGGTGCGGGCGAGCCGTCGCTGGGTGCGGGCGAGCCGTCGCTAGGTGCGGGCGAGCCGTCGCTGCCTGGTGTGAGAGCTGTCGCTGGTTGCGGGCGGCGGATGACCCTGCCCAGGAGCCCTGCAGCTCGGGACGCTCTAGAACTGTTGCCAGGCGGTCGATTCCTCGTCCGGGTCCGGTGCCATCTTCGGCGCCGGTATTGTCACGCGTCACCGGACCCTGTTTCTTGCTCCGTGACTTTGTGTAATTATTATGTCTTAAATGCTTATGTCTTAATGTCTTACATGCTTATGTCTTAATGTCTGAAATGCTGTAATGCTTGTGTTTATATCTATAAATATGTCTTCCGCCGTTGCCTCAGCTATTCTGCTTAGTGTGTTGCTGCAAGCAGAGAAGCGATGGTTGATACTCCGCCACGGGCCACCCAGATGCGAATTCGGAACATTTTGGTTTCAAGTCGCTCGCGTTAACGAGCGACTTCCCTTACGCCGCCATCGGCGGCTAAAGGCGGCCGCACACTAGGCCATTCGGCGCGCGATATACTGCGACATTCCGCCTCGGAAAATCGCGTCGATACCGCTGAATATCGTCCTTGTTCCGGCATATTCGGCGCTGTCTGCTCGCGAGATTCCGCACCGCCGACCTACAGCATGTCGCAACCTGTGCCTACAGCCTGTCACAAGGTAAATTAATGATGCCCATTTTTCGACGAAGATGTAAGTTTAGAACCACGACACTTTTCCATAATAAATTTAACAGCGGCAAGAGCATTCTGTGCAAGATGTGCACCTCTGTCTTGCATAGATTCGCCACTGTAGCCTGATCAATTTTGTTGTCCGCGGCTCCGCGGCGTTCAGTCGCCGAAAAAAGCTCGTTCGAATCAGCTTTTTTCCGCCGGTCCGCAGATGGCCGGCCGACGACATTGGTCCGCGATGTTTGACGTTTCGGCCGACGCGAAGGCGGAATGTCGCTAAAGATGCCCGGAAAGTCGTAGCGATATCGCAACCTCCGTGCGCCGAATGGCCTAGTGGGCGGCCGCCTTAAGGGAATTTACAACAACAGCCGAGTCTCGGCTGGACTGTGCGAGACGCATGTGACTTGTGAGCAGACTTGTCAACGATTCAATGTGAATCGACTACTTTTGATTGAATCATTCTTATTTCAAATGAATGACTCATGAATCGATTCACCTCATGCGCAAACCTGTTGTGAGTCACTGATTGAATCATTCATACAGAGAAAATAGGCTGATTGAATCATTCATTGCTCAAATAATCATTATTTTTTGGTCGAACAGCATAAACTGTCCACAAAATATGCCAGCGGCCCAGCATTCATCTGTGCCCTGTGGACAAACCAGGCACTTAATGGCCAATTATATGAGCTCTGTGTCCTGAGCTGTAGCCTGTAATTCATCTATGCGTAAAGAAAGCGAGGCTTTTTGTCCAACTCCAGTGGGTACAAAGCCACTGTTCAATCAGCCCGAACTAGGTGAATACCTTGGAACTGGTAGGGTTAGGGGTAGGTACCTAAATACTTAGAAAAGGTAACTAACTCATACTTTGGTTCATAAACCACACAGTACACGCACACCTTTTTCACACGAAAAATGATCAATAGGTACCCACCTTTTCCTAATTTCTAGGCTATACCATATCAAAAACTAAATCATAAACAAACATTTGCATGACCTCCGCATGTCCCAAATATCACTGAGCATCGGCGCCGCTTTATTCCACATCATGCTTTATAAAAATAATACCTAATGCAAAATCAAAATAAATGTTCTATTCGCTTAAAAAAGTGAAACGTAAAGTCACTAATGCTTTTGGAACTTGGAATTCGCAATTATAATAAATATTATAAATATCATTTTATAATCAAAATAAACAACATGCGTGTCCAATTGGCTCACATTCACATTCACATTCGGAAATACATTCGCGGACTATTTGGATTGGCTTCAATATTGGTACACAGATAGATCACGACCTAGTGATCATTCTGGTAAAATCTTAGAGTCGCACATTCAAAATCAAAGGAGTTTAGAGCAGGTCAGATAGGTTTAAGGTCAAACAGCAGACTATTCTTATGTGCCTGAAAATTGGCACACAGGTAGAGCATGACCTTCCTATCACGCTCATACAATCTTAGAGTCGCACAGTCAAAATCAAAGGAGTTAGACAAAGGAGTCGCCACTTCCCATTAATGTTGAGTGATTGCATCAAGATTGAATCATTCATTATGGTAATGTTGAGCGATTGAATCATGATTGAATCATTCATTATGGTAATGTTGAGTGATTGAATCATGATTGAATCATTCATTATGGTAATGTTGAGTGATTGAATCATGATTGAATCATTCATTATGGTCCGTGAATCACTGTGAATCGATTCATGACAAATATGAATCATTGACAAGTCTGCTTGTGAGGCGCCTGAAGCTTTTCGGTTCGGCTAACGTGCGAACCGATAAACTGTATCTCAACCGGGTAGCCAGGTGAGGGGGACGCGCGCCTCTGCATACCGGTCCCCCACACCGACATTGGCCAGTTTATTCTGTCTGTTCGGGGCCGTATTTAAATTGCTGGCTGGCTGGGGTCTGCTGGACTCCCTTGGGACAGGTTGACTGAGAGTCTGCAGTTGTCTCCGGTACACATTAGTAACACTACTTATGTAGAACACAGGCACGTAGCGAGGATTTTCCTCAAGGGAATGGGGTGAACGTCATATTTGGTCGAAATCGCTTGTTTTGCATGCGATTTTTTTGGGGTTAAAGTCGCCCATATCTAACGTTGAATCCGTCGCTGCGGGCCGCCCCCCTCCGCTATCCCGGTTAGAACGTCATTTTGTGTCCATATGTTGCCTCCAAAATCATAAAATTTGAAATCTGTTCGGCGCATCTTGGGCCTAAAAATGGGCGGCTCGTCCACTACAGACATGCTAACCGGGACCGTAATGAACGCTTTATTAGGCATTAACATGCCTTTAAAATCACCATATTGTTATCTACCAATCATCCCCTATCATAATACCTTAATTCCGCACCTCATTCCATTTCCACACCCGCATCAATGTATTTTATTTTCTCCCATCCCTATATCCGCTTTGCACTGCAGCGGGTTTCTCCCGGCTACGGGTGTCCCCGGTATTCGCTTGATGACGTCACTTATGAACCTGCGCAGAAACATGCGCAGTGGGGATGAAGCCACCTGGTATATATCGCCTTGGTCTGGGCTACCGTCAAAAAGGAAGAAGCCGGGCGAAGACGATATTGAGAAGAACAAGCCTTCGTTTTCGAGGGAGATTGAGATGGTGCGATGTGGCTTTGAAGGCTGTTCATTCAGAGGTGTGAGATACACCCAAGGCTATGTAAACCTTGCCAAGACACACCAAGTCGGTGCATCCTGGACAGAAGCCTCGTCCTCTTGGCAGTGTTGTCACTGCTGAAGGTATGCACAATGTGTAAGATGTGTAATGTGTAAGATGAGATGGGAGCATAAGGATAATGGTACCTAATAATTCAATTAATATCAGCCTTTAGAAATATAATTTAAACTAACACATGCAAATCTAAATGACAAACAAAAAGTGGTGAAACTTCAGTAACGCACCTCCCCAGTTTATGCTGGTGTTTTTCAGGTCCCTAATCAGTTCCTGGCACTAGGCCCAAATAATCAATTTTGGATGTGTCAATATTTTGATCCAGCCCAATATAAATGGTATTGGGGAAAATGACCGATTTACAAACAGCAATTATGAAGCACTGGATAACAGTGATCAGATGAATGGCACATGAATCTGTGCATTGTGGCTCATAATACAGTTTCAGCCACCTAGATGTTCAATAATTCGCTTGGAAATTGATGCAATATTGCTTTATAACCATCAGTTTTTGTATCCCTTGGCTCACCAGATTTTTTTTAACTCAAATTCAAATAACTATCAAAATATTGATGCAGTAACCGCATGGGTGAATAATTTTTTGAAATAAAAAATACTTTGCATAATAATTTAATGTAATTACATTACAAAACTAGTTTTATTTACTTACAAAATTTTAACTTGAAAATTTAAGAAGGTTATCCTAAGAAAATGACAGAACCATATCATATTTGATGTCATTTGTCGCCATATGATGGCGTCTCAATCTTTCCTGAAACAAACCAAAAAAACTTACGTAAACAGTTTGATTGTGACCGAGGTGGATGGAGTAATCTGCTGTTGTGCATCAGATGGTGTGATTATTTTTGGGGACTGGCCATTTTCCATGGGTGTTTTGGTGTTTTGGTGTTCTTTGGTGTTTTGAGTGAAATGTTGTCAATAATTGTCAATTTTGTATCCTTAAATACAGTGCTTATGACAAGCTCCGCCCACTTTGAATACAACAAATTGATGTGTCAATACATTTATTTTTTGGACCTAGTGCCAGCAACTGTAATAGAAGAAGAGTAGTCAGCTGGCTGTTTTATTATGACAGATTGAGAAGTGTAACAGTAATACCAAAGCTATGGGTCTGTTCCTGTGGCTCCTCCAAAAAAAGATGAGCTTAGTTTAGAGGAGGTTGGAGGAGTGGCGATTTGCGTCGCCACAGGAACAATTTTGGATGCGGTATCAGCTATTTGCAAGCATTTCAAGTAAACAGTGCTGATGCATTAAAGACAAACACGGCAACTAGACCCACAACAAATAATATACACAATTTTGCATTTTTATACCTAATTTTTAAGTACCCATGGAGAAAACAAAATAAAATTCAATTTATTCGCACCACTTCAACTTACACATTCAGTCCCCTCTCTTTCTCTTATGTGTAACAACAAATCAGGCCAGACTGGTTATTGATTCGACACTGATTGAATCAATTGGAATCGTTCAATCAAAATTAATTGAATCAAAACATAATTGATTCACCACCAGATCTTTTGATTCATGAATTGTGATTGAATCAAAACACGCATCAAATCAAGGCTGATTGAATCAAAAGATTTAACGATTCGGCTGAGGCGATTGACGGATGATATAAATTATTATTGTTAGTACTGATAATGTCCCTGTTTTGAGTGCAGTTCTGATGAAATGAGACATGTAGAATTAGTATAACATATTCAATTTACCCATATAAAGGTGTGCAAAAGCGGAATATCGATTTCACATTTTGTAAGTGTTTAATGTCATGTTCTTTCAACATTCCAGGCCAGGGCCATGCATTTTTGTGTATACATGTTGTGTTATGGGGTATCTGCTACCTAACATCTTTGCTGGTTTTAAACTTTGAAGCCTTTGTTAAATGAGCCATAAATTGAAGTAGGCACTTTTACTTTTATGGAGAAATGCTTTGAAGAGTAAACATTATTTAAGACATCTTCATTACTTCATTATTCACGCTTTTTGTTACTTCTGTTGTAGGCAGGCACGTAGCCAAGGGGAGGGCGGCGGGGGCGGCCCCCCCCCCCCCCTAGAGTCCAGGAGGGCCTTTTTGGCGCGCTAGGGCCCTTTTCGGCGCGCTGCGCGCGCCGAAAAGAGCCGACGAAACCGCGCGAAGCGCGGTATCATAGGCTCTTTACTACACGAAGCGTGGTCTTTAGAGAGTTTAGCGGACTTCAGAGGCCCTTTAGGGCCACCAGGGCCCTCTCTGAAAGACCAGAGGGCCCCTTCGACGTTCAAAAGAGCCCTGTGCATGTCAGAGGGGCCCCTGGCAAGACCGAAAGGGCCCCTGAGCGGGTTAGAGGGCCCCCTGAGCACGTCGAATGGACCCCCTGAACACGTCGAATGGGCCCCTAGCCAGCACAGAGGGGCCCCCTGGGCAGGTTGAGAGGCCCCTGGGCATGTCCACAGGGCGACAAAGCGGCCAGCGCAGTCCTTTGCCAGGTCATAAGGGCCCCTGAGCAGGTTGGAGGGCCCCTGGACATACCAGAGGGCCCCTGGGAAGTTAAGAGGACCCCTGTGTAGGTCAGAGGGGCCCTGCCCAGACCGAAAGGGCCCCTAGATGGGTCAGAAGGGCCCCTGAACATGCCGAATGAGCCCCTAGCTAGCACGTAGGGGCCCAGGGCAGGTCGGAGGGCCCTCGGAGCATGTCGCAAGGCGACAAAGCAGCCAGCGCAGTCCCTTGCTAGGTCGGAAGGGCCCCTTATAAGGTTAAAGGGCCCCTGGAGAGACTAGAGGGCCCCTGGAAAGTTAAAAGGGCCCCTACGCAGATCGGAGGGGCCCCTGATCAAACCGAAAGGACGCCTGGGCGGGTAAGAATGGCCCCTGAACATACCGAAGTGGCCCCTGGCCAGCACGGAGGGGCTCCAGGGCAGGTCGGAGGGCCCTTTGAGCATGTCGGCAAGGGCGACAAAGCAGCCAGCGCAGGCCGACCAGAAGAGTCGCTGGGGCGATTGGAGGGGCTCCTGGGCAAGTCAGAGGGACTCCTGGGCAAGTCAGAGGGGCCCCTGGCTAGACCGAAAGGGTCACTGGGCCGGTCGGAAGGCCCAAAGAACATGCCGGATGAGTTCCTAGCCAGACTGGAAGGGCCCCTGGGCAGGTCGGAGGGGCCCCTGAGCAGGGGCGGCCGATTGCGGGGGCAATCCGCCGCCCCTGCGCCGGTCAACGACAATGCGTATACCTGATGCGAAAAGTGGCTGAACTGAGCATGCTGAGGAGTGTGAAGCATCCAGACTGTCTCCTGTTTATCAGGTCGGCCATAAATGACCTGGTACAAGCAAGGCTGATCCCCGCCAGTGCTGTGCCCACGACGGAGTCCATCCGTGTCGCATGGGGCTTCGTTCGAGCCTTGCCAGACGACCTGACGAATGCGGATATGTGTAGGCGCCTATTCAAGGAGGCTGTAACGAACGGATGCATCGCGTGGTAGAGAGTATGGCCAGCGTTATCAAGGACATATTTGGTGAACATCGGCAGCTCACGCACCAGAACGCTGCGACGGAACTTTTCGTCCGATGGAACGGACCAGCGGTGGGCTCGGCAGATGACATCATAAACCACGTGCAGGCGCGGTACTGCAACACGTTCGTTAAAACGTGCCAAAGGAGCATTCACAGCTCGCTACAGGGAACAGTGGTCCGCCGCATGCAGTCGCAGAAATGTCACCGGGCGGTTATTTACCAGTGAGCCCCTGCTGCCCCAGCCCGCCCACGACCAGCCCGCCAAGCAGCTCGCCTGAGTCAGCCGTCTCCCGGTTCCCCCAGTTTGGTCTGCCCGACAGACTTCGGCGTTGACTTTCCGCCAACTGTCTGGGTCTCCTTCTGGGTTATCAAAAACGTGAGATGCAGTCTGATGTGGCGCCCTTCTCGCGGCGGACTGTGTTCATACCGACAGCCACCGAAAGTTGCAATGTGAGTAACAATAACAACGTGAATTAATTGCAGCTCTCAGAGGTGCATGCTGTTGCGTTAATGCACTGCTGGGTTGCGGTAAAGACCGCTCGCTGCCCAGACCAGGAAGCGCACATTTTGCTTTGAAATGGTACAGCAGCTGTGTGTGCATGATGGACCGTAATTTGTAAGTAAAAATTGGCGGAAACATCGATACAGTTTGAGTAGCAATATCAATCATATTCATTTTATACTGCTGCCTTTTGAGTCATTTTGGCTTTGCACCGAAAAATGTCCTCATATTAATATGTAGCAAAAGGGCTTCGAACGTAGCAATTTAAGCTTGCTCGTTTTCGAGTTGGTAGCAGCCCGGACATTTTCTCGACCTCTGCTTAAGGATAGTTGGCCCATTCATCCATTACTTGTGAAAACATTGACGTTTTTTCGGGCAGCTTCACCCGCTAATCAGTTAATTTCGCAATAGCTCAAAAACCAATAGCGCTATCAACGTGAAAATTGCGTCACCTTCTCCCACATCAAATTTACATCTTCTGAGCAAAAATGAAGCAATTTCGTCGAAAACATTTTGTTTTTCTCACACCGCCACCCATTAAAACGGTACGGTATACATATAAAACCGTTATTTTTATATGTATACCTGACCAAGCAACTAACTTATGTTTATATTGTATTTGACTTCACCTGTAAGTGGAGGCATTCTCTGTTGGTGATAGAACGAATAAATAAATAAATAAATTAATAGGTGACCAGGGGTGACCCGCCCTCGATCCCAACGACGCACGACATCCAGTGGCGGATCTACGGTTGGGCAAAATGGTCAATTGCCCCCTCCCCCAATCGAAATATAGGTAGGCAGACGTATGTTTTTGCCCCCCCCCCAAACCGATCCGGCAGGTTGTGATTTTTGTCCTGGTACAGTGGCGGATAAATTTTTCTTCGAAAATGCGATTTTTTGCATTTTTACATGGGGAAACAACAACAAAAAGTAAGACAACCAAAAACAAAACAAATTTGCCGCCCGACAATTTTTTTTTATTTCCTTGAAAAGTTGAGCACTGGGGGGTTTCAAGGGCGGGAATTCATTGGTGGTGACAAAGTAAAAAAAGTGGGGTTCGACCTGTAAATATCATTTTTGAGTCTTGCAATGCTGACAATACGCTGTTTGGGCATCTGTCCGTCGATTACTTCGCATCTATTTGACATACGCTTTCGAAACAAAGTCCAGAGTGACTCCTGACGACGAAACCTCTCGGTTGGTGCCTGTTACACCGACATCAGGTCGCCATATGACCTGCCAGGCCAATACAACGTAACGTACCCAGACAGCGTATTGTGTGCATTGCAAGGCTGAAAAGTAATTTGTACAGGTCGAACCCTACTTTTTATATTTTTTATACGAAAGGACATCACTGGAACTAAAATCGTCATCAGACGAAAAAACATAATTTAAGTTTCCAACAGGTCAAGGTACGGCGCAAAATGTAGGTCACGAGGTCACGTCACAAAATGAAAATAGAAAATCCGAGATGGCCAAATTGTTCTTCGACTAATCCCGATCCAAACAATAAAACAAAATCACTTCTTTAGTCTCTGAGTTATTGGTCGTCAAAATTAGGCCTTCACAGTGAACTTGATACATTTTCGGAAGGCCTTTTTTTTTTTTGGTCACCACCAATGAATTCCCCGCCCTTAAAACTCCAGTGCACAGCTTTTCAAGAAAATTAAAAATGGTCGGACGGCAAATTTTGAAGAAAAAAATGGTTGTCTTACTGTAGAAGTCCCCAAAAGTAGGTTTTACAGGTCAAACCCCCACTTTTTTATATTTTTTTTATACGAAAGTACATCAATGAAGCTCAAATCGTCATCAGACGAAAATGTTAATTTCAGTTTCCAACAGGTCAAGGTCCCGGCGCGAAAAGTAGGTCACGAGGTCACGTGACAAAAAAAGCAAGAACAAAAATCGAAAATCCGTGATCGCCAAATTGTTTTTCGACTAATTCAAACAAAAAAGTTTTCAAAATCGTTTTTGTTTTGTCACTGAGTTATTGGTCGTCAAAATTAGGCCTGCACAGTGAACTTGGGAAAATATGGAAGGCCGTATTTTTGAAAATATTTTTTTGGGGGGGAATTTTTCGGTCACCACCAATGAATTCCCCGCCCTTGAAACCCCCAATACACACATTTTCCAGAAAATTAAAGATGTTCAGACGGCACCCACCGGTTGTCTTACTGTGCAATGCCCCACATGTGATCTGATTTTATCATGTGGCCATTTAAAATTCGGAATTTGTTTCTTGCCAGAATCGACTTCGATATATTGGCCATCGATGGTAAGAAATTGGAGATAGGTTTTCCTGTATTTTTGTTTGTTTGAAAAATCATAGTCTTTGGTAATAACTTAGCACATAAATATTTTGCTAGAGAGGTTAACTCAACGGCATTATATGTCTCGTCGAGCTGCATTCAATGATGCATAACATGACTCCCAAGGTCACTCCTTGACCTCAAGGTCACGTCTCCTGAGGTTGATTTCCCAAATTACCTGACTTGATTATACAATAGATAATTTGCGGACATTTTTCGTTTTGTTTCGCACAATTGAACGTTTTGTTTTGCTCTGGAAGACACTTTTAGCTATTTTTATAACATTCTCGGTCTGGAAATAGAGAGGAGACAAATTTATATATTGAGGACTCACAGACGCCTCTATCGGCGAAATATTCAATTATGTCATCATGTGATCTTGATCACTGAGCGAAATAAGTTGGCACGTGATTCAAAGGAATTCACCCTCCTATTCCACCTAAGAAAAATCACGAATTTTAACTGAGAACATAACGAAATCACGTGACCTGACCTGAGGTGACATGCCAACATTTCGACACTTTTCCATTCGAGTTCTCACACAAGATTACATTACATTAATTTGTGGTTCATGGCGATTCTGATGATACATCGTTTCATATCATTCGAATTATTTATAGGATATATTCCGATATATATATATCGCCCGGAGAAAATTAAACCTTTGTGCGACAATAAAGAGATGCCTGAGGTTATAACTCAAAAACCGTTCTACGGACGGGGCTGACAATTTTACAGCGTGAATATACGGCTCAGATAACCCCCGACACCTAGTTCAATCGAAATGTGAGAAGTAGGATGTTATGGTTTGGTCGATCTGACGTGGACTGCACCGGGTGACCTCTGGTCACGTGACCTTGAGGTCACAGAGCGACTACAGGGCTGATGTATATAATTAAAAGCAGGTCGTGGATATACCAAAGCATGATGCCGTTTAATTGAGCTCTCTAGCACAATTACGTGCAAAGTTATTACCGAAGAAAGTTGTTGTATTTGGAAAAATATAAATATTATATTTAGAAGAAAAAAACTAAAACCAATTTTTTAAACATCGAAGGTTTATGTATCGATGTCCATTCTGACATGGGAAAAAAAACGAATTGTAAAAGACCACATAAAAAAATCAAGGGGATTATAAAACGTTTTCAGCGTCGGTCACTGATTTGACAATTTTACATTTGGTCTCAAGATCAAATCGAACCTCCTGGTTCCCAGAATCAGGTCCATTTTGACCTTACATGCTCCTTCACGGTCAAATTCAATGTAAAAGGACGGGGGACGCTGGAGCGCCCACAGTTTGCGTCCGATTGCAACACAAATGGTCTCAAACGATGCCCCGTGCCCATTTCCAGGATGACAAGTATTCTTAGAGTAAATTTGTTCCCCGTGACCTTCAAGGTCAAAGGACGGGGAACGCTGTAGCGCCCAACTTTGGTCGCTAACTTGAAAGTCACCGGGCACAACTCTAAGAATGTTTGTCATTCTGGAAATGGAAAGGACGAGGAAAAATCCCGTCCTTTGACCCTGAATTTGACATTAAAGGTCACGGGGCACTCTGAACATTCTTGTCATCTTGGAACAGGGCACAAGGAATCGTTTGAGACCAATTTGTCGCGATCGGACCGTAACTTTGGGCGCTACAGCGTTCCCCGTCGTTTGACCTTTAATTTGATCTTGAAGGAGACCAGTAAGGTCAAAATAAACCTGATTTTTTAAAGCAAGAGGTTCGTTTTGTCGTTAGTCCTTAGGACCAAATCACGTAAAAATCAGTGACCGACGCTGAAAACGTTTCTGTGAAGCTGCGGACATCATGGACATTGGACATTCATCCAAGCTATTTTTAGTCGCCCCGCGTGTGAAAGGTACAATACGTCAGCACCTTCAACGCCTCGCCAGGCATATTTAAAAAGGTGTCACGGTTATTTCATGGGGGTCCAGGCCTCTTAGAAGGCGCCATCCAGGGCGCTATCGGGAGTGGGGGAGGGGGGCAAAAACATATTATTGGTTCCGAAGGTCACGGGTGCCCGGTCGCCGTCGGAGGGAAGCTGAAGGCGTCGGGGCGCCATTATTCTGAGTGCGACGGGACACCACGTCGCTTTCGGGCCGACAAGGTGCCATTCGGGGGCGGTATGATACCTGCCGAGGGCAGCAAGATGCCTTCCGAGGGCGGCAATATGTTTCCGAAGGCGGCATGATGGCTTCCAAGAGCAGCATAATGCGCTCTGAGGGCAGCAGGATGCTTTTCGAGGTGGCATAATGTGCTCTGAGGGCGGTAAAATGCCTTCCGAGGGACACAATACATCTTCCGAGGTCGACATAATGCACTTCGAGGGCGGCAAAATGTCTTCTGAGGGCGGCAAGATGTTTTCCGAGGGCGACATGATGCTTTCCGAGGGCGGCATAATGCTCTCTGAACTCTGAGGACGACATGATGCCTTCGAAGGGCGGCATAATGCTAATCTGAGGGCGGCAAAATGCCTTCCGAGGGCGGAAAGATGTCTTCCGAGGGCGGCATGATGCCTTCCAAGCAGACTTGTCAACGATTCAATGTGAATCGACTACTTTTGATTGAATCATTCTTATTTCAAATGAATGTCTCATGAATCGATTCACCTCATGCACAAACCTGTTGTGAGTCACTGATTGAATCATTCATACAGAGAAAATAGGCTGATTGAATCATTCATTGCTCAAAGAATCATTCTTTTTTGGTCGAACAGCATAAACTGTCCACAAAATGTGCCAGCGGCCCAGCATTCATCTGTGCCCTGTGGACAAACCAGGCACTTAATGGCCAATTATATAAGCTCTGTGTCCTGAGCTGTAGCCTGTAATTCATCTATGCGTAAAGAAAGCGAGGCTCTGTGTCCAACTCCAGTGGGCACAAAGCCACTGTTCTATCAGCCCTAACTAGGTGAATACCTTGGAACTGGTAGGGTTAGGTACCTAAATACTTAGAAAAGGTAACTAACTCATACTTTGGTTCATAAACCACACAGTACACGCACACCTTTTTCACACGAAAAATTATCAAAAGGTACCCACCTTTTCCTAATTTCTAGGCTATACTATATCAAAAACTAATTCATAAACAAACATTTGCATGACCTCCGCATGTCCCAAATATCACTGTCGCATCGGCGCCGCTTTATTCCACATCATGATTTATAAAAAAATAATACATAATGCAAAATAAAAAAATAAATGTTCTATTCGCTTAAAAAGGTGAAACGTAAAGTCATTAATGCTTTTGGAACTTGGAATTTGCAATTATAATAAATATGATAAATGTCATTTTATAATCAAAATAAACAACACGCGTGTCCAATTGGTTCACATTCACATTCACATTCGGAAACACATTCGCGGACTATTTAGATTGGCTTCAAAATTGGTACACAGATAGATCACGACCTAGTGATCATTCTGGTAAAATCTTAGAGTCGCACATTCAAAATAAAAGGAGTTAGACAAAGGAGTCGACACTGCCCTTTAATGTTGAGTGATTGAATCAAGATTGAATAATTCATTATGGTAATGTTGAGTGATTGAATCATGATTGAATCATTCATTATGGTAATGTTGAGTGATTGAATCATGATTGAATCATTCATTATGGTAATGTTGAGTGATTGAATCATGATTGAATCATTCATTATGTTAATGTTGAGTGATTGAATCATGATTGAATCATTCATTATGGTCAGTGAATCACTGTGAATCGACTCATGACAAATATGAATCATTGACAAGTCTGCTTCCAGGAGCGGCATAATGCGCTCTGAGGGCGGCAGGATGCCTTCCGAGGGCGGCATAGTGTTCTGAGGGCGGCATAATGTGCTCTGAGGGCGGCAAGATGCCTTTAGAGGGCGACAAGACACCTTCCGAGGGCGGCATAATACACTCCGATGGCGGCAAAATGTCTTCCGAGGGCGACACGATGTTTTTCGAGGGCGACATGATGCCTTCTGAGGGCGGCATGATGCCTTCTGAGGGCGGCATGATGCCTTCCGAGGGCGGCATAATGCCTTCCGAGGGCGGCATAATGCGTTGTGAGGGCGGCAAGCGGTCTTCTGAGGGTGCCAGGGTGCCTTTCAAGAGTGCTACGACGCTATCGGTAGACACAAGGGCGCCCTGGCGGCCTCCCGAGAGCGCTACGGCGCCTTCAGTTCGGGCACACCCTTTGAAGAGCACCGCGGCAGACAGACTGACTGAAACACTTTACTTACATTTAAGAGCAATTCATAAATCTAACTAACAAAGTCATGTAGACACCATTTTTTTAAACGAGAGCCAACATTACTGTCAAACAGGGCCACCAAGGCCCTGAGGCAGCGCTGAATGAGAGCAGTGTTTTCTTTTCGGATGAAGTGCTATTACTGATATCGCAAATCATTATAATGTTGGTTGTGAAGGATTTGGTTGTAGTTAATCAATTTTGCCAGTTCTTCATTGGTTTTACTGAATGACAACATTGTTATCTACGATCCAGGCTAATAATTTATAAGCCTTGACCTGGTTATGCAGCAGCAGTTAATAATTGCAATGTAACGCATGCGAGAGATGTGAAAGTATTTTGACCTAATTCCAGGCGGTGGTGAAAAACAAACACACCCCATCAGCTTCGAAAATGTGCAATTTATTATGTTTTGCTGGATCCAACGCTGAGCAAAATAATGAGCAACGCTGAGCACCATAGGCAGAATAATGCCCCCCCCCATTTAATCACTCCTAGTGACGCCTCTGATATTCCGATACTCTTTTTATACCAAGTATAGGATGCACGAGGCAGTTTTCCATTGAATGGTGTTTCATTTGTCTAAATCCGTTCACAACTGAACCTGACTCACATTGTTTCCAGAAAAAGTAATTATGGCAACCCGTGATACCGAGTTAACCTCATGTGCGTCGCCCTGCGTCCGTCTGTAGTGTCTGCCGCTGTCAATAGATGTCGCGCGTGATGCAGACCCTCGGCGCTGCCTCGACGGACTTTTCATTTTGAGGTTTTCTGAAGAACAAAATCGCTGTTCTGGATGTGGTAAATGCGAGGTCATTCACTTGACCTGGAAGGTCACCCGTTGACCTGAAACTAAAAAACGAGTTGCATAGGGACAGCGGACGGAGCCGCGGCGCCCAGATGGGTATAGATGGCGCTCATGTATCCCTGAACACCTCTGTACCGCATAGGCACTACGCAGGCATAGGGCCTGTTCCCGTGGCGCCTCTATTCTTCTCCAAGTTGCTCCAACTTGCAACTGTCCTATCCTATTACAGACAGTTGCAAGTTGGAGCAACTTGGAGGAGGTTAGATGAGGTTAGAGGCGCCACTGGAACAGGCCAATAGTGTCCCATTTGACGAACTAGCGACTCGTGACTAGTACGACATTTGGTCAATAGATGTCTCTGAAACCCTATCAACCGCTAGATGGCAGTATTCTTGATCTCGACTAAACTTGACTAATATTAGCCACATACCTTGCTTTTGAAATGGGGCACCACCATTGAAGCTATTGTAGATATGGCGCTGATGATCAGCTGCTATCAAGTGGACCGGCGGCTGTGCGTCCATATTGTAGGGCGCATTGTTTACGGCGGAGTTTTGAAAGGGCCAGAGTGGTACAGATGTGTTCAAACTAATACGAAATGTTGGTGTCTATGAGTGTATTAGAAACCTGAAAGCATGTCTCGCGTAGGTCAATCGTTTGACCTCGGGAGGTCAAAGAGTGCACGCGAGGTCAAATATCGGGCATCGCATAACATTTTCCCTAAAGTACTTACCGAAGTCGTTTCAACGGCTAAATATTCCCACCAGACGGTGCACAACGAGTGATCTGACCGCCCCTGGTCACCGGTTGACCTCAGGTCACAACATAAGTTACCATTATGGCCTATGGGAGAATGACGGGATTACCGCATCATTTTTTCCCAAAATCACTTGGAAAACCCATTCTACTACCATCGCCTTCCCTTTATCCCACCGAAGGTGCACAATGCAAGACTTTACCTATCCAGGTCGCCGTTTGACCTCAGACCACCTGGAAAGGCGCTAATATCCATTTAACGAGCCGTCTAAATACTTATTCGTTGTTTACCGGCCGATTGTGTTCAAACTTATACTAAATGTTGGTGTCTATGAGTGTATTCGATTCCTGAAAGCATTTATCGCTGAGGTCAATCGTTTGACCTCAGCAGGTCAAAGAGTGCCTGCCATGTCAAATCTTGTGTGCTGCATACCATTTTCCTTAAAGTACTCACCGAAGTCATTTCAACGGCTAAATATCACCACTAGCCTATAGACGGTGCACAACAAAAGACTTGACCCCTCCAGATCACCGTTTGACCTCCAGTCACCTGTAAAAACGCTAATATCGATTTAACGAGCCGTCCAAATACGTATTCGTTGTTTACCGACCGATTGTGTTCAAACTTACCTTCGGTAGGTTAAAGGGAATGCGATGGTGGTAGAATGGTTTCTCTAAATTATTTTTGGAGAGGAAAAAATAATTATGCGGTACCCCATCATTCTCTCATAGGCCATAATGGTAACTTATGTTGTGACCTGACGTCAACTGGCGACCAGGGGCGGTCATATCACTCGTGAACCGTCTATAGGCTGGTGGGAATATTTATCCGTTAAAACGACTTCGATAAGTACTTTAGGGGAAAAGTTATGCGGTACCCGATATTTGACCTCGCGGGCGCTATATGACCTCCCAATATCAATCGATTGACCTCAGCGATAAATGCTTTCAGTGTTCGAATACACTCATAGACACCAACATTTCGTATAAGTTTGAACACAATCGGCCGGTAAACAACGAATAAGTATTTAGACGGCTCGTTCAATGGATATTAACCCGCGAGTTACTGGGGTATACATATTTCATAACGCGACTTACTGGGGGGCTATTTTTTGCCCCCCTCTGATCTCCGGAACTACTGGACCGAATGTAAAAATTCAAACGGCATTCGATAGCCCTGGAAAATTTATCGAGGGAAACATAATATTGTTGACCTCGGGGTCACCGATGACGTCACAGGTCAGGTCAAGTACAAAATGTTTGACCGTGTCAAAAGGTCTCTATGGATGGAATTGTCGCGCAAAATTGCGATATTAAACGCATAAGCTGTTGATAAATCGGTATGATTCGTGTGTCTGACACTTCTAAGTACCTTTCTAAGCTGTTTATGACCTTGGGTCAGGTCAAGGTCATCCGAGGTCACGAGGTCAAACTGCAGATTACGGTCATTAGGCGTTGTAACACATGTGTATGGGTTTGTTTTTCGTCTAGAACGCGAAAAATGACCTTAGAACATTGTTTGTTCCATATAAATATAAGTAAAAAACAAAAATGGAAATGCGTTTTTTGTCATAGTAATGCTGTGAGAAGTGGTCGATTTTTGTCATTTAAAGGTCATAACTCGGTCAATTTTAAAGATATATACTTTAAATTTATTACACATATTCACCGCATACGTCTCGATCATATATAATCCGGTTTTTGGATAATTCTGATTTTTTCTCGAAAGTTTTGTTTAAAAAAAAAAATGTCTGGATTTCTCAAAATTTTGAATAAACAAAAAACTCAAACATCTGAGATAGCAGTTTGATAGCCCGGTCTATTGTCAGTAATTTGATTTAATACAATTTAGTTTATCTCAAATATCGTACCTTTGACAGCGTTTTCCGCAAACCATTATTTTGCAACAAAAACCGAAGAACATGACGTCACTCTGACGTCATTTCCGGTTGACCCATCATAGCCTCATATTTTTCTTGTTGCCAACATGTGTAGAATTGATGTAAGAGAAGTTACTGCAAGTTTGGTGACGATACGGGTGTTCGTTTAGGAGTTATTGCAAAATAACGGGAGGGGGGGCAAAAAATAGCCCCCCAGTAACTCGCGGGTTAACGCCTTGCCAGGTGACCTGAGGTCAAACGGTGACCTGGAGGGGTCAAGTGTTGCGTTGTACACCTTCGGTGGATTAAATGGAAGGCGATGGTGGTAGAATGGGTTCTCCAAGTGATTTTGTGTTTGTTTGTTTGTTTGGGGGGGAGGGGGGGGAATATGCGGTACCCTGTCATTCTCCCATAGGCCATAATAGTAACTTATGTTGTGACCTGAGGTCAACCGGTGACCAGGGGCGGTGAGATCACTCTTTGTGCACCGTCTATAGGCTGGTGGGAATTTAGCCGTTGAAACGACTTCGGTAAGTACTTTAGGGAAAACAGTTATGCAGTACCCAATATTTGACCTCGCGGGCACTCTTTGACCTCCCGAGGTCAAACGATTGACCTCAGCGAGATATGCTTTCAGGTTTCGAATACACTCACAGACACCAACATTTCGTATAAGTTTGAACACATCTATATATACCTCTAACCCCTTCAAAACTCCGCCGTAAACAATGCGCCATATATTCTGACGCACAGACGCCGGTCCGCTTGGTTGATCATCAGCGCCTCTAGCGGCGGGAAATTTATTGTTGTGCCCCATTAGTTACATTTTAAATTTACAATTTCCCTGGTATTAAATAACAAATTTGAATTGTTGAATTATATTTTTATCACCAATATCTGCACTAATATTGGTTTGGAAATGTTAATCAATGTTGTATTTAGGCTTTAATTAGCCCAAAACGACGAAATCCAGTATCCAGTATTTATGAGGTTCAACACAACTGGCGTCGGGTGAAGTTCAGTGGGATTGGCTAAGCGTGTCTGCGTTATACTACATGCGTTTTCTATGACATTCGTTAGTTTACACTTGAGTTGACGTTCTTGAACTCGGATGAACCATAAATGTAGACATTTCTGCTTTTTATTTTGTAACTTGTCAGGCGGTGGTTTGGAATTTTAAAGATGCTCTTTAGTAATTGTTATCTAATTATTCATTTTAAAATAAGCTGCAAAGGGACTTTTTGTAGATATAATTATGACAATCGTTGTTTGAGGGCCTTCCACCAATTTCTTTGGCTTGAATGAAAGGTTCTCAACAAATTCAGAGAGCATATACATATTATCTAAGAAAGAGACTTTACCTCGTCTCTTTACCTGGTCATTAACTTTGCGGGCAGATATTGTCACCTGGCAAAATCCTCAGTACCCCAAAAATCAGAACTGATATCAACGAAACAGGTTGCATAATTTCGCTTGCATAACTTGACGGCAGCCATTAAAAATGAAGACCGACTGAGTATTGTCGCGTGGCTATTTCGTACCATCGCGGTGCAGACGCGTTTGACCCTGCCGTGCAGCCGAGTGGTCCACTTTGCAACCGGTTATGCCAGCTGACCTACTTTATTGCAAAGGCGCTCATCGCCTTTCTGCATCGCGATAACCAAGCATATATTATGCGTGTCCTCGTTTCCCCGTGTATATAAACCCACCGAATGTTATACAATACACAGTGTCATTTCAACTCTACTGCCTTTGGCACTGCCAACCGAACCCCGGTAAGTCAGCAAAATGTCCTGCTGACAGTATCCCCTGAGGCCGACTGGGCCCCTCAGGCCGACTGAGGTCCCCCTCAAGCCGATTGAGGCCCATCAAGCCGATTGAGGACCCATCAGGCAGACTGAGGGCTCCTTCAGGTAGACTGAGGGCCCCTCGGACAGGCTGCGGGCCACATCATGCAGACCGAAGGCTCACTGAGAACGACGGGACCGACGACCGAGGCTACTCAGGCCAAGCCTACTTTACTAATAAGGTTTACCCACTAGGGAGAAACGACTCCCAGGGTGACGTCACAGCATTTGGCAACAATATTTTGCAATATGGTAGCAAATAAACAAAGTCGTTTATGGCGCGGAGATTCTCATCATTTATATTCACGAATTCCCAAGTACAAACCTACATTGAAAAAGATCTGTGCTTTATGTATTTTGGTCTTTTTTTAGTGTGATCATGATTATTGATTCATGGGAAGATTAGTGGGATTTACTGTTGCTATCAATTGGGTAATAGTTCAGTAATTCCCCCCCCCCCCCCCCCGTTAATGGTGTTCTTGAAGTACATATTAGAAGAAGAGAGTATTAATACAACAAACAGAAAAGTGTGCTAGTAATACCAAAGCTTTGATGTCACCAAAAACAATAAATAATCAAACCTGACCTAACCCTTACAGCAATTACGGTCACAGGGACCCGAATTTAGAATGATTCTCTTTCTGTGCTGCAGCACCTACCGGGGGCGACACCAGACAGCCCCCAGACCCGCCCAGACCATCTTGTAGACAGTCAAAGATAACCTACTTTTCAGTCTGTTGTAAAATGTAATGCAAATAAAATGTAAGACACTAAATGTAAGAAAACGGTACATAAATGAGAGCACAGCATGTGACCTATGCAAAGCAGAAAATGAAGACCTGGAGCACTTCTTACTGAAATGTAAATAACTAGATGATACAAGGAACCACAATGCCAACTCTCCAGCAACCAACCCTATACATCAAAGAAAAAGAAAATGCCATCATGGATTTTATTTTTGATAATGAAGGGAAAGAAATGGAAGTCAAGAAGAAATAACTATATACAAGTTGTGGAAAATGAGAAAAGAAAAAAAACTCAGTATCAGCGACGGCATGAATGCAACCCCAAAGTCAAGAACCTTAGGGCTTAGTTTGATAGTTTGATATAAAATAAAGTAAAGTAAATGAGGAGGCGATGAAAAGGCAATTCCCAAAACTCATCGCAACCTGATTCCATCTCATTTGTGAGTTCAACACAATATTTGACGTGCTTTGGTGCATGTTATTTGATATCTTTGGCGCATGTGATTTGTGATCGATGTCAAAATGTGATAGGTATGGCTGTGTTTAACTATTGTTACTTTTTATTTCTATTTAATTTTCTACTAATTTGTATTTGTTTTGTTTGTTATGTTTTTTTATATTTTTATCTCTACCATTCCATCCCATCTTTTGTCGTATTTTATTATATATGTATTTAATTCATTCCATGCATTAGCTTTGAATCGTCGCTTTTTGATTATAGTTGATTTTGTATGTGATATTGATTATTGGTATATAAAGGTGATTATCAGCAACAAGGGATATAATGATATTTAAAGTAGGTATGCCAATGCATGTAGTTTAATATGTGCAACTTTGCGCATAAATTGTTTATCCCGTTGGCAATGTCAAATAAACAAATATACACTGTATTTCACTGTTTATGTGTACAAATAGACCTTGTACAATGTACATGTTATTAATTACAGCAAACAAACAAAAAACAGTACACTTCATAAATTAGCAGAATAATAATTTACTGGTTATGAGCAAGTAATCAAAATATGCTGACAATTTCAAGAAATAGGCTTCTTGACCTCACAGAAGAAAACAAAAACAAATTCAACCATGCAAGCATGATACTGGTTTTTATATATACTAGATGGCCTGAAATGTATATGCCCAGTTATTTATATAGCCATTTATTTGTATAGCGAGCTAATATATATAGCCAGGCAATACGTTCGATGCCCATTAACCGGTCCGATTTAGGTATTTACTTTAATCAAACCATTTATTTATATAGCCAGCTAATTTATATAGCCAGCCATTTCGTTCGCTGCCCATTTCCCGGTCCGATTTATGTTATGAAAGCGATTTGGACAACTGCATGGCAAACAAGACATAAGCACAACGCCGGGCACATTACTGCATACAACTTGACACGTACTGAGCAAAACCTTGTTCGTCTGTTCCTCGTTGTTCTCTCAAGTCCCATGCCGTTCACAGTATCTGCACAGTTTAGCCGTTTAATTGCCGGGAATATGTCATCCGGCTTCAATAAAATCTCCCAGACAGAGGTTCCGCGCAGGGTATATTGAAGGTTCCATGTCCCGCCAGTCATGTGTTCATTGTTGAACTCAGCAATTGCAGTCTATCAGCACCACCTGCTGGCTGCCGGCTGAACTACGGGCCGGTGACACGCTGGTCCCGCAGACCGCTGAGGCAGCGTTATTAGCGTCAGAAATTATTCACGTTTGTCTTCATCATAAGTTATATATTATGTAGAAGCGAAATATTTTTGGTGGATAGGGGTCAGTAAAGACAGTTGGTGGATAGGGGTCCGGGTGTATATTGTTTTTTGTGTGAAAACTCGTCTTCGTGTTATCTTTTAAAATTTACGGTGTTGGGAAGAATAGCATGGTAAAAAATATTGCAAAAATATTGCAACGCCTGTCAGTCTGCCTAAATATTACTCAAACAGCTTTGTGTTACAAATATAATTTAAAGAGGGTG